>JABWIB010004658.1:22925-39153 GCA_016617825.1 Platyplectrum ornatum
CTGTACCTTCTGCTCCTACCTCTCCTCCCTCATCTCCATCCACTCCCTCCTGTACCTTCTGCTCCTACCTCTCCTTCCTCATCTCCATCCACTCCCTCAGGTACCCTCTGCTCCCTACCTCTCACTCATGCATCCAGGACTTTTCCTGAGGTGCCCTCATATACTGAAATGACCTATCTCAATCTATTAGGCTAACTGACACCTTTCAAGCCTTCAAAGCTCCCTCAAAACCAACTTCTAAAGATTGTCCTACCATTCCTCCAACTAATCTCTCTGTCGCCTCCCTCCTTATACTACATTCTTCTGTTCTGTTCACCCCCTCACGCTCACCATGTTACCTAACATGAATAGAGCCCTTTACCCTCTTGTCATCAGACTCAATCTGGCGCCATCTTTTCCCCCTTATATCCCCCCTGAAACGATCTCTCACTCATCCTTCATTATGCGGCTATTTTCATGCTAGTTCCTGTTTTCTACTTCATTCTGATGGTCATGATGGTCAGACTGGAGAGGTTTAGTGCCTTTTCAATGGTAAGGCAATGCTGACATTCTCATAGGGTGCATCCTTTCCAGGGGCATGAATATCCGGATATGCTGGATATAAGCAGAGAGTGAGCCTCAAGGTACAGGCATTGTCTATCACAGCAGAGGTAGCAATTTACTAAGTAATGAGATGGCAACCTAATACTCACAGCAACTACAATGAGACACATTATATATGGTAAAAGGGCACCTAATTCATTGAATCACTACAGTAAGTTAATTACTTAAGACGTAATAATTCATAAAGTTCAAAACAGGAAAGAGAAGTAGTGCTTTTTTATAGGGGAGCGCTCACCAGACAGACCTCCCTTACAGTTATACATCTATTAAATGTATAATTAGTAATTCAGGTAAAAAGCAAAAATATTTAAAAAGACAGTATAAAATAGAGAGAAAAATATTAAATAATAGTATAAATGCCAATTATATAGTATATTATCAGTGTTCATCCACAGTGCCTATGGACTTGTACACCTAGCGCATTTATACACACACACACACACACATATATACAAGCATATAGACTAACCCTTATTTGCATACACACAACATTTATATACATATATATCCGCAGGGTGACCTGATCTGAAGTGAATCCGGCTGCAGGTCCCAATCTCTAGTCTCCATGGCGACCTGGTGACCAGCAATTGGCGAGCCCTCGACTAAAGGACGCAACAAGTATATCTCGGTGATAGCACAGAAGTATGTCACGGTGTTTAATAGGAATCAGGACAAGAATATCAGGTCCAAAAATAATGAATCTCATTTATAAGAAGGGAGACTGCAGGCAAAATTGAAAAGTGGGGATGTTGCCCGTAGCAACCAATCAGATTCGAGCTCACAGCATGTAAAATGAAACAGAGAGCTTGAATCTGATTGGTTGCTATGGGCAACATCCCCATTTTTCAATCTTCCTGCAATCTCACCGCTTAGTAAATTAAGGCCATAATGTTTCTTATTATTAACTATTGTGACGCGCGTGTTATATTACTAGGAATCTTATCGAATAATTCTCTTTGAACAAGTAACAATGACTTCAACAGTTAAATATAAATGGAAACTATATGACTTTACATATTGAGACCTCACTGTATAACCCTAATGACAGTCTCACCTGAACCATAAACTGGTCTATGGAGGTCATAAAGGGAAATAGAAAGATATATAGTGATANGCCAAAAGAATGTTTAACCCAAAGTCACTGAGTCTCTAATATTCCTGCACAATACTCACAGTATTACAGTGGAATAAACAAAAGACCATTTCTTCGTCTTTAGTATAACTTTGGGTTCTTGATTTTATAGATAGCAATAAGGAGTAGCCATTTCCAGATATCCAGTCAGCAAACACTTGGTTAATTCAATTCGCAATTTATTTCATTTTTTGATTAAAATGAAATGAAATGAAGACTAGCACCATTATATAGTCCAAAAACGTATTGATCACCAGTGGCGTAACTACCCAGGGTGCAGGGGGTGCAATTGCTACGGGACCTGTCAGAAACAGTTTATCAGTTAGATAGTCATGGATCATTAATATTAATTTGTCATCTATGGAATGTTCTAAACTTGTGTAGGACTCTCTAGACTGTGCATTGTATGAGATGTACTTCTCTCCTGCATGTAGCTGCTGTGAGTTACGGCAGCCACGATCCCCATCAGAAACAGTTAACCAGTTATATACTCAGCTGTACACCTAATGCATGTTCTACACTTGTTTAGGATCTTCCCTATACTGTGTATTTCGTTCTTTACGTCTTCATACGTGCTTCAAGCTGTTCTCACTGCTACGGCAGCCTTGATCCCTGATATGTACAGTGTGATGGGGATATATATATATATAGAGAGAGAGAGAGAGAGAGAGAGAGAGAGAGAGACACACTGAGATATATATCCTCAACACACCCCCAACCACCTTCTATAATTTCTTTCTTGGCAGAGACATTGGGGGCCCATTAAAAGTTCTGCTATGCGGCCCCCAAATTCCAGTTACACCCCTGTTGATCACAGTTCATATCCCAAATAATCATGTGATGCAAATAGCAGCAATCAAATAGTCCAATAACATATATAGCAGTAATCAACTTAGTCCCTAGGTACATACCGTAGTTGTCATCCATACTGTGCAAAAGATAGCAACTGGCTACAAAAAGTTCAAATTCATCATATATATATATATATATATATATATATATATATAGTTACATCAAGGTTCCAGATTGAGATGTAATCCATTATCGGTGCCCCGACATTGTAATCGATCACCCGACAGCTGTTTCAACATAATATTTTCTAAATTCCCATTTCACCACTTCTAAATTTTCACACTGAACACTTTATATATATACAATTTCGAAGGGTTCTCCCTGAATGATGTGCACTGAGCCTGTCATACTGACACAGAGACAGACCCCATTCACACGGCTCCAACACTGTTGTCCATCCAGTTACCAATTGTATCAAAAGTGGAAACAGATTTATTATGAGAGCAAAATAATAAAGACAAATGAATAAAACACAATATAAAATATCATGTGGATATAAATAAAAACTCAGTGCAGTGTTAGATTGTAATACATAGCTCTAGTGTTAGAGATATAGAAATAAGTGTGTAAGCCTTCAGTTGTTTTATTCCATGGAATTAGATTTTTCAGCAGGAAGCTGCACATGTATGTTTGTGATTTCCTCCGACCACAATGTAGTTCTCCAACAAATTAGATTTTGGTTTATTAATGTTAGTTTATATTGTCTTTTAATAATTAGTTTATTTTAATATTTTTTCTCTCATAATAAATCTATTTCTACTTTCGATGCAATTGGTATCTATACTGTTTGACAAGGAATTCCACTAAGTGCAGGATAATATATATACATATATATATACACACACACATATATAGATATATATAGATATATATACACATCATTAGGAATTTCTTGATACGCATATTTTTATAATACACAGGTATGCATCAGTTGTCTCTCTTACTTTCTAAGTTATTAATATGAGTCTTAATTTAGTTGTACAGTTACTGTAATGTAAACACGTGGCCCATCCCGGGGCCCATCCCAGTGTTATCTACTGCAATGGCCAGGTATGGTTATAGTAGAATAGGATATGAGGGGCGTGGACTCTATTCTCCTTTATATTCCCTCATAGACTTTTTTGTATTGCAGGACGTCAAGGTGTAAGGAAACTACAAGTCCCATCATGCTTTGCCAGGTATCAGCTATGTCTATGGTGTCGGAGCAGGCTGGGAGTTGCAGGCTGTACCTATGCCTGCAGCCGGCACATGCCGTTTTATTGCATGTGATAGTATGTACCAAAAGGGAGGTGGCAGATAATGACATAGATATAACCGTATTTGATTAGCTTTGTATGAAGGATCACTGTACTATTTGCCATGTATCACAAGACGGCCCTGGGAAATCATTATATTGCAGCCTCTGAATTACCAGCGTGAAAATGTCATATTATTTATGTGTATTAAAATGCATGATTGTTACAGTGACTATTCCAGCGCCCCGGCTTACACCTGCACATAATGGGTGCTCTACGCGTTATTCTTCACTGTCTATAGAATATATTGAATATATAATATATGTATATTTGGGAACTTTATTGTCTATAATTCAGTTACAATGCACAGACATATTCTGCAGTTCATAGTGTAAGAATGTAAAAAGAAAATCAATATAAATAAATCAATAAAAGAGAGCTTACAATCAGCATCAAAGACTGGAATGAACGTAACACGCATTAATATTCATCACATCATCTCATACACTAGACGTTACATGGACACTGAAAGGCTGATGGTATGTGTATGCGGCCAAATCTACTAATACAAAGAAAGAATACTATATACACTAGATGCTATATTTCCTGGGAATACAACCTGTCATTTGCTGGGTGAGGGGGGATGAAGAGCATAGCATCATTCTGCCTTTCCTATGAGCCGGTCTATGCAACCTGTGCACCTGTTGCAGCATCAGGGTATGCTTGGACTAGTAGTTCCACAAGCAGCGGTCATACACACGCACACACACTCTGTGTATACTCACTTTGATGAATCTGCAGGATAAGGCATATAGAGAATAATATCACTGATGCCTTGACAGGGCTCCAGCCTTTGAAGTTCTTCATGGGGGAGATGGTGACGGCTCATGTCAGGCTTCCTTATCTCTGGTGATGCAGCACAGTACGGTGGTGATAATAATTATGGGAAATATGCTTTATTCATAGCCAGATCCAATGTGCAGCCTGTATCCGCCTTCCAGTGGAGCAGAGCATGCCACACTGTGTATCACGTCTAACTCGCAGCTCTTATATGTGCGGCTGCTGTCACTGACACTCTGGTTTAACCAGTTTTATAGGCACGTCCTTAAAAAGAAAGAGAAAGCCAATGCAGCAGCCTTGTTTGCAGCCCAGTTATTGATTTATGTTTTTATGCTGGCTGTAGTACAGAGCCATGTGTACAAAGGGCTATGAGCAGGACGGCGGCAATGCAAGGCAACATGCATGGGCTCTACCTGCAGTGCATCAGTCCAGCAGCAGACAGGTCATCGATGGGGGAGACACTGTAACACGTAGCAACCAGCGATCAACAAAAACAAGTTGTGGTGTAGTGTGGTAACTTTATCACAGCCATGTTATACCCCCATGCTACTCTCCCGGAATTTCTGGGAGACCCACGTACATCGGGCAGTGCCCCCTGGAATCCCTTAGACCAGGCAAACCACCCATAAACTAGCAGTGAATTAATGTATTTACTGCTAGATTTGCGGGATTGGTACACAAATAGCCCCCCATCTCTCTGGCGTCTTTGAGGGCCCCTTGTCTCCAGTAATTGCACCCACTCCAATCCCCCACTATGGGTGGCAGTGGGAGGGGGACAGATTGGCAGTGGCATTGGGGGATTGTATTGGAGAGGGCATTACTGGTTGGCAGGGAATGTACAGTAAGGGTGCCCCCTACTTATCTAGGTCTACATGTGGTCTGTTAGAATTCATATATTTGCCCAGGTTATGTCTAAGTCCAGGGCCTAAATCAGTGGTCGAAGTGGAAATTTAGAAGAGGTGGTATGGACATTTAGAAGTGTGGGTATGGAAACACTGAATATAATGGAAGTCAATGGAGATTTTAAGATTTTCCATTACAACAGTGAGAGAAGTACCGGTATGTCATACCCCCATATACCCCCCCACTTCGAGCCCTGGCCTAAATTTTAATAAGCAACCAATCAGATTCAAGCTCTCGGTTTCATTTTACACGCTGGAAAATGTGAACTGGAATCTTTTGGTCTCACCTTAAATTTAGGAACTGCTGTATCCACCTGGGCCTAAGTTACTCTTTACTGAGATGGAGGTTGAAATGTGAGGTGTTGCAACCAATTAGATTCAAGCTCTCATACTCCAGTGTGTAAAATAAAACTGAGAGCTTGAATCTGATTGGTTGCTAAGGGCAACATCCCCGCTTTTCACTCCCCCTGCTTAGTAAATTTGTTCATGCTGTGACATGATGTCCCCTCCTCCACCTCCTCACTGGGTATATCAGGCCATAGGGTGGGATACAATGGGGTATTAGCTAGGGGGTGTGTGGGGTTTAGAGCAGTGGTCGAAGTGGAAATTTAGAAGTGGGGGTATGGACATTCAGAAGTGCCGGTATGGAAACACAGGATATAATAGAAGTCAATGGAAATTTTAGTATTTAAATTACATCAGTGGGAGAAGTGTCGGTATGGCATACCCCCGTATACNCCCCCACTTCGAGCCCTGGTTTAGAGCATAGTACATAGGAGCAAATACAAACATTGTGGCGCCATTAACCTTTTTTCCACAGGAGTTTTCATTGCCTCACTCCCTTTCTCTTCCTTCCCTTGTATGTTTCGTTTTATTAACATGCCCTTTCTTTCAGTCGGGTCGCGCCGTGGCGGAAGCAGTGGGGGTTAGACGTTTCCAGTTGGCGCAGTTTTGGAGATGGTTAGTTCAATGTGGTCTAAGTTATAGTGTTTAGGTAGTCCAAATTTGGAGTCAAGCCTTTGCGGATGGTCCTGTGTTATGACATCCCATTATGAATAGGTTGTTATCTTGGTTTTCTTGATCTTAAAGCTTTAGTTAGTAGAATGGCCACCAGTTAGGTGCCTGGTTCATTTAGGCCTTTAGGTAAGATTACATAGCAACCTCTGACCCGCACTGCTTTCTGGCCACCTTCACCTAACAGCATATCCAAATTTTATAGTCAAAATCTAAAATGAAGCCCTATTCTAAGTAGGATCGATTTAAATAAATGCGTGTCCCCTTTTAAATGCCAATTACAGTGTCCGAGTCATTTTTGGTGTCAGTGTCATTTATTTCGTGTCTAACGGGAAACGGGATTAGCGGGAGACGGGACGCAGGTCATCAGCCGTTTGGCAATTTATCGTGCTCTAGCGGTTTTTAAGCGCAGTTTAAAAAAAACAATCAAAGCCACACACTACGACAATTTTTAGCCCAATTCCACAATGATTATTGAATAGGGCAAATAGTCGTCTAGTGTGCGGCCAGCTGAAGTAGTTGCTTAAATCCATAGTTGCTTGGGTGAATGATTGTTTTTGTTGCCTTTGTTGTATTTTGTTTGTATTATTTGGGTTTATTATCAAAGTTTTTTGTCTTGAGTTTTATATTTTTTTTTATCTAATTTTGCTCCTTATCTATGTACGTCTGTCTTTCTGTCAGTGTTTGTTTGTCAGTGTTTGGGGTTTTTTCATCCCTTTTTTTGAAAGAGAAGATGGCTGTGTCAACAGGGAGGAGCCGGTGAGGGTAGTGGTGCAACTCTGCACCTTAAGAGAAATGCGCCCTGGTGGAGGCCATGGTTCCCTGTTACCCTGATCTGTCTGATAGAAAAGCTAGGCTAGAACTGTGGACATTGCACAGGGCTGGGGATGGTCCAACAATTAGGATGAGGAGCAGTTTTGTCTCATCTTCACCATCTATACTACTTCCTTTGGGCAACTAATAAAGTCATTTGGATTTCAGTATCATCTCTATGCGGATGATACACAAATATACATATCCACTCCTGATCTCTCACCAGCTGTGTTGGCCCTTCAAAAACAGAACTAATATTCTTTCCATCTACCAATAAAAGCTGTCCAGCTGGCCTCTCTATTTCTGTTAGTAATGCTTAAATAATCCCTACTCATAAAGCTCAATGTCTAGGTGTTACTCTTGACTCTGAACTGTCCTTTATTCCACTCAAACAAATGTTCTGATTTCCGGTTACAGGACTTCTCCCGGGCTGCAACCACACTCTTCATCACACGTTAATACTATCCTCTACTTTCCAAACATTTAACCACTCAACCTATTTAACATATTCCACTCTACATTAAACTACCCTCAATTTCTGCTACTTACACTGCTGTGTGACTCGATCATACAGAGCACTTTTAACATACAACCTGGCTGGTCCATTGTAAAATAAATAGCACTTACCCCTATGTATCAATCCCCAATATCCTATAGAATGTAAACTTGCTGGCAGGGCCCTCTTCCCCACTTATTCTGTCTGTTACATCTTATTGATTGTTAAAATTGTAAAGCACTAGGTAATCTGATGGGGCTATCTAGAAACCTGTTAATAAATATATAAATTTTGCCTCTCAAGATCCTTGTGGGTGTGGCGTCTGAGATACAGATTCTTTTTTTTTATTTATAAATTCATCATGTTTTTGACAATATGAAAACCACTCATAATGTACCTCATAATTTCCACTTCAATATATACATAGGGATTTTGTATGATCTTGGTCCACCTATCCAGAGGACGGCATCAGCACATGCAGCGCCCCAAGATGAATGGGAGGCGCCGTTTACTGAGGATAGAGGTACATTAAACTATGTGGGTGAGTATTTTTTTATTATTAAAATAAACTGTGTTTGCACATTGATACTCTCACCATGTTCAAATATATCACACAGTAAGTCAACAATATTGCTAGAGAATGTATGTGTGTGTTTGTGTGTTTTAATGATTGACAGTTGTGTCACAATCAGTCCTCACAAGGACTGTGGGGTGGATCTGAAAAAAATCTGTCTATGCAGAGTTTTTTAGAACTTAGTTATATGAGAATGGATCCATAAACATGAATTAAAGGTAATTTTTTTTTGTTAACATTAGACAGGGGATGATACTGAGTATTTGATAACACTGACTCTAGCACCACCTGCACCAGCCTCCCAGACTACAACAGCAGCAGTGTGTTGTAAAATAAATTGTGATAATGTGTGACGGTGTATGGTTAATGATGCAGTGATGCTCATGTGAGCACCTCTTTACCACTGAACTTATATGTGTGATCTTATTATCAAGTCCGTCATACCGGGTTTTATGAATGAATCGCTTGTAGTAAAAGCCGGTAGTGTGAGTGCCTTGGTAATAAGATCACAGCTACAAGTTCAATGGTAAATTGATACTCACAGGAGGATCACTGAACCATTGAATTTATACTTGTGATCTCATTATCAACCATTCATACTACTGGCTTCCCAGACTCTGTGTCCATTGGCTTCCCAGCGTCTCTATATCATCTATACTTAAAGTAGTTTGCAGAGATGACCACTGACTTCCCGGTACAATTGTCCAAATAAATGCATTTTTCCTTGTCTGTATATCTATATGTCAGTCTTTTGCCTCTGTCTGCTCTTCCTTCATGTCGGTATTATCATTGTCTGTATATGGGTGGCGGTATTATCACCGACGCTAAATTGTACCCGACCCCTATTTTTTGTGTTACCATTTTTCTTGTTTGACATAAACATCACCCAGATATTAGCATAACCTATGGGACAAATAATTTCATATCTGGAAATAGGTCACTTATAATCGTACACTCTCTATACCAGGATGTTTTTTTCTTCTAAGACTGTCAAATATTTCCCTGGAGGATATCGTTATTAAGGAAATCCAGTTAGGAAATAATAATTGTCAATTAAAAATGGATCAGGAAAGAGAGGACGGATCAAATAGGGACGAGGATTCATTTGAATGCCTTACTAAATGACTGTAATTCCATACCTTGCCGGTACATCCTAAACCACGGGCGTATCAATGGGGTTAGCTATGGGGGGGCAATAAAACTAGTTACGTTAACATAACTTAGAAAAACTTACTAAGAGTGTGTCTATGTATTGCCTTCACTTTCTATTTTTATGTAATTAAGTACAAGGACACAGGTTATGCAAATGATGATCTATTACATCTACTGGCAGGGCCGCCATCAGGGGGGGACAGCAGGGCCTATAGTCCCTGGCCCAGCCATCCCTCTACCCCCCAGCAGTGGCCTGGCGCCCTGTACTGGTGTGCTGGCCACTGCCGTCTATGTGAGTTTAAATAGGCCCAACGGCCTCCCACAGTGACGTCACCACGACCAGAAGTTATGTGGGGGGCCCGGCCGTCCAGGACTTAGTTATGTGAGTCCCAGGCCCAGGCGATCATGGCGGCCGTCCTGTCTACTGGCAAGCATTTCACCATCTAATAAATTTATAATGACTTCTATACAATGCAAGAAGCATCCTAGTGACTACTGCCCAAAACAGAGAGCATCCTAGTGAATACTCACAAGTCCAGAGAGCATCTTAGTGAATACTCACAAGTCCAGAGAGCACACTAGTGAATACTCACAAGTCCAGAGNAGTCCAGAGAGCACACTAGTGAATACTCACAAGTCCAGAGAGCACACTAAGGAATATTCACCAGTCCAGAGGGCACACTAGTGAATACTCACAAGTCCAGAGAGCACACTAGTGAATACTCACCAGTACAGAGGGCACACTAGTGAATACTCACAAGTCCAGAGAGCACGATAGTGAATACTCACAGGTCCAGAGAGCATCTTAGTGAATACTCAAAGTCCAGAGAGCACACTAGTGAATACTCACAAGTCCAGAGAGCATCTTAGTGTATAATCACAAGTCCATAGAGCACACTAGTGAATACTCACAAGTCCATAGAGCATCCTAGTGAATACTCACAAGTCCAGAGACCATCCTAGTGATACACCCAATACAAAAAGCATTTTTTCTTATCTGACATGAACATCTCCCTCCCACATATGAGCATTTACTATGCAGACAGAGGTTTTGCATTAAGCATGCTTACACCCCCATCCCCTTACTGCTGTCTTTTTGTTCCTCCCGTTAAGAAAATGTCCGCCAGCTTGGCTAACATAGTTTTGTCACCCTTCTGTTCCTGTATTTTAATGATCCCATCGAAGGTTCAACATCATGGATTTGATTTCACTTACCCCGGAATTATAGAAACAATTCCAGAATTTATTTTCATTTATGTTTTTACTTTGACTCAAGAGGAATAAACATTCTCCTTAAGGAGAATCACCAAGAAGGTGATCACGCTCCACTAAAATGTAAATAAATAAATAAATAGCCTCTGGGGAAGAAGGAAAGTAGCAGACTCTCTAGCGCCATCTATTGGAAGAGGTGTTCCTCTAGTCACATCCAACCCACTACGGAGTCTTGGAAACATGACTGGGAATAAATGCCAAGCCAGTAACCAACACATACTTAAGGGAGAGTTGTCCATCTACAGACAGCAGGTTCAGGATGCTTCAGGATGCATTATTTGCAATCAGTATTACAGGTGAGAGATGATGTTTCCAGCACAAGTGTAATAACAGTGTAACAGTAACGCTGGTCAGTATCTGTGTTCAACATGAAACAATAAAGTATTCTCCCTGCATGCACACACTGACATTCATTTTACCCCCCCTGCAATTCACCATGGCTTTACCCACTCATAATTTTACACTTGTAAGTTCAATAGTACGTATGTCTGGATTGGTCCGTTGCACAGGCTTCTTCTGTATGCCATTACTGCTGTGCTAAATAGAGATTTAAAATAAGCAAACAAGAAAATGAACATAAAAACAGAGACTGTAACAATAGCAGAATTGTTATAACATCTCCTGGATTTCAAAGCACCGATGTTTACTTATAAACAGACGCAGGCACGGCTCATACTTTTACCATGTGCTGGATAAATAAACTCCCCGGTTTACAGCCAGGACCCTGCAGCTGACTTACTGCCCCACTGGTGCGTTCTGGGGAATTGCAGGTGTTCAGCATCCCCTTAGGCTAAGAGAAAATACGAGAGCGCGGCAGTACAGCTCGGGGCTTATTTACATAAGGATGTTCTAAGGACTGGGAGATATTGTGAAAATATTCAAATGTTTGCAAAATGGGCCCTGGTTTAATATGATGACTTCACGCTGCGCATCGGTCACTGATTAATACAATTCTATATGTAGGAACTGGAAGACTTTATGGCACAATTTCAAACACTTATTTTATGTATTTAAAGGGAAATCTTGTTCATTTAATTTTTTAATTTACTGTTGTGCATGTGTGTAGGAGTACACTGAACTTGGAGTAAGTTACACCAAACTGGGTACACTGTGGGGGTATGACACCCCTAGCACCAAAAAATTTACGTCAAATCCCTAGTTTATGCTGACCACACGATCAGTGTCCCCATTAGACTGAGAAACTGTTGGATGAAATGTCACAGAACTCTCAGAATTTATACCAAACTTGTTACACATATGACTGCACTCTTAGGGGTGGGAATGGAAAGGGAGTGACATGTAAAGATAATCAATACTAGTGTTGAATGCATACTGTGTTTCCCCGATAATAAGACACTGTCTTATTATTTTTTTGGTCCAAAAAAAACACCATAGGGCTTATTTTCGGGGTAGGGCTTATTTTAATTAACATTGACAGAGATTTATATAAACAGTCCTGCTTTTATCCCCATCATGCCCCCAAGTCCTGGGGAATTCACTAGGGCTTATTATCAAGTAAACACAGTAGGTTTTAGGATTGCAGTTTAGGTCCAAGTATAGGCCCCATCAGCATGGGGGGGGGGGGGTAACATGTCCAAGACAACAGACAATAGCGTCAAATCCATAATTTTCATTTGGCTAAGCTGATTGGAGATAATCCCATTGACATTAAAGCCCAAGTTTAGGGTCTATGTTGGATTGGTATATGATATGTCAGAACTTTGACAGAGGGAATCTATTATGGGCCTTGGATGGATTTGGCACTGGATGGATTTGGATGACGTCACATCACAATTTAGATGGGACTGTCCAGATTCGTGTTCCTTAAAAGGGCCGGACTTACAGATTGTGTGGTACGAATATATAAGATCAAAAAGAAAGTGGACCTTATTTTCAATTTTAGGCTATTTCCTAGCAAATTGAATAGATTGACATATGCCTTTAATGAGTCGCTTTATATCCACATATCCCTTAAATGAAACGCAATAATTCTAAAGGCTTCCCTCCTCTGCCAGGATTTTTGGTCCCAGCAGGGAGCTTTTTCCCAGGGAAGAATTATCCTGTTTATCTGAGTCTTTCAATCAATGAAACATCAGCTAAGGTGTATAGGGATTATTATGGTCTTTTATTGTACTGTACTACATACAGAACACAATGGTTCCTAGTGCAGAATAAACAATAGTCAGAGTGTAATTTGTTCACATGTACATTGTGGACGTTTCTCCCCAGAGCATCAATCGCTTTTCATACATAGTTCCCCACCGTTCTGCACTTGGCTGTAAATCAATAATATCTGGCAGTAGAGTAAGAGTGGTGTTACCATCTCGCTACACTATAACCCATGTAATAAGCAGCGACAGCCAAGAAGTCAATTAGTGCTCAGCATTAGGGATTCCCTGCGGAGCCGGAGCAGTTTGTATTTCAAGGATTAAAGGCTTTAAGTAGACGTTAATGGTCTCAGCAGTAGACTGCACAAAAATGCTTAAAAACATCAGTCATTTTGAATAAAGGTTATTATACATAAAAGACCGACAGGAAAAAATCATTTTAATTCTAGGAACAATAACTTTCTCATAGAGGATCCAATAAAAGGTTCCTAATGAGGGATTCTAACCAGGGACATGGCAAGTTAGTAAAGGGATGTCTGTAAAGAATTGTTTATTGCGGGAGGAGATTGCTAGGCTGAGCTATGCAGGATGTCTTTGTCCTGGAGGCCACCATTGCCGCAGAGAGCCTCCAGGGGGCGTAATGGTTGGACTACGATAAGTAGGAACAGTGCTGGAATGTAGATCAACAGGTAATGCAGAACATGGGGAAATGAGGAACTGTAGTAACTGTGAAGGCTGAACACTGTACTTCTTGTAGGGGATTCTATTGTCAGGGGTATTTGGAGAGCAGCAGTGTAAGAATTAGGTAAGGTGTTTGCCAGGAGCTACAGCTCCATGTGACAAAATACGCATTATCAGTTCGACAACTTCATTAGGAACCATTTAAGCTAGAGAAGGGGGCAGAGAAATAAAAAATAAAACAAGCATCTAGCCATAAACATAATAATAAAACAGTAACAAAGCTATGTGTGCCAATGCTAAAAGCTTAAGAAATAAACTCCCAGAACTAGTGGCAATAATGACACGAAATAACCTAGACATTGTGGGCATAACAGAGTCATGGTGCAATGACAATTATGACTGGGATATAATACCGGCATATAAAATATGGCAGCATAGTATTATAAAACATCAATAAGATGGCATTAAAAGGGGAATTAATAACCATGGGAGATTTTAATCCAGCAGATGTTTACTGGGATGATTTATCTGCAAGCTCCAATAGAAGTGAGGACATTTTAAATGCATTAAAAGGAGCATCTCTCAAGAAGTTAGTGAGAGAACCCACTCGTAAAGACAATATCTTAGATTTGGTCCTTACAAATCATTCACGACTCACTTGACTATTTTCTCAAGAGTGGGCAAAACCACGATTAATTGCAGGGGAGTTAAACTTCATTAGTTGCAAACAGTATTAGAGAAGTAGAGTTGAGAAATAAAGTATTATCCCTGCATGCAAACACTAACATTTATTTTACCCCCCCTGCAATTCAACATGGTTCAATAAGTTGTGAGTAAGTCAGTAGTGCCTAAAGTCTGATTCTGGTCCAATGTCTTCTTCACTATATTGCTAGGAAATCAGCATTGGTTTATTATTCTGTGATTGTAGCATCTGCATGTCCCCAATGTCCAGGAACAGTATCGAGTTTTAAATGTCTATTGAGTTTCATACATTACTGATTCAATGCACATTACAGCTTTTGTTTCTCTCTCTCTATGGTGATTTGACTGCTCATTGCAGCACGAGGAAACCCTTAGGGATCAGGGTATTCCAGAGACAAGGTTTTTATTTGAGTCGTGTTTAAAATATATTTTTTCCAATGGCCCATGTCTTCTACACATTTATTGCTCAGTTTATTGACTAACAGAAAACATCAAAGGATCCGATTTAGTTCCCTGAGCAACAGATAGAGGTTCCCTAACCTGTTCCCTGAGCAACAGAGAGGGGGAGCTGCAAGCACTGGCAACTACCGAGACACTGTGTTATTTTTTTTTTTGTCCAAAAAAACACCATAGGGCTTATTTTTGGGGTATATCCTATTTTAATTAACATTGACAGAGATTTATATAAACAGTTCTGCTTTTATCCCCATCATGCCCCCAGCCCTGCTTTTTTTTTTACACAAACTGGGGAATTCGCTAGGGGTAGGGCATTCACCTATAGGGTCTATACAGTTCCCTAATACATAGATACATACAGTCACACACATTAAGGTAAATGTGTCAATCATCAATTAATCATAGGTTTTTATGGCGTATGGGATTAAGCAAAGGATCCAAAGAAAACCCACACACATAAATGGAGAACATACAAACTCCACACAGCTAATGCTTATCCCGTGAATCAAACTCTAGACCCTAGTGCAATGAAACACCATCACCATCACTGTGATCTCTCTTTATACTGGAGCGATCAAACAAATAACCAAATTAAACAAATCTCCATCTAATATAACATCAAATACATACAACCACAAACAAAGTTAAAGAAGATTAGAAAGGTGAAAGAAAAGAAAAACAAAAAACAAAAAAGTCGTACAAAGAGAACTTAACATAAGAAAAAATAACATTTACCTAATCCCACCACAAACCATGCCATTTTATATCACCTTATTCAACAACCAAAATACAATTTATCTAATTAAGAAATTTAACTCAGGGAAAACACTTACCACCCATCCAGGATTACTCGTGAAATTACAGTAATTAAGATTGATGTCCAGAGCTGTTTTCCCAGACAAGGTACAATGAAATAACGTTACTTTACATTCCCAACTCACAAAACCCCTTTCCAGAGCATCCTTCAAACCAATTCTCTCTCATTCCTTCTTCTAGACTCCTCACATACCAATCTCCTGATTATCTTTCTCCAATAATATCCTCCTTTCAGAATTGGATGGCAACTTAACACCCTTTGAACCGGAAGCCTCAGTTTGCATTTTCCCCACCACCTGCTCCTTT
This sequence comes from Platyplectrum ornatum, assembly GCA_016617825.1. NCBI lineage: Eukaryota > Metazoa > Chordata > Amphibia > Anura > Limnodynastidae > Platyplectrum > Platyplectrum ornatum. The sequence continues at coordinate 38,880 of JABWIB010004658.1, forward strand.
CTTTATTATCCTCCACTTTCTCAATAGACAATTTCTCGGCACCTGGTGACTTACCATGATATATGTGAAAGCTGCTATCATATCACCCCTCTCTCTTCTCTGCTCCAAGCTGTACATATTTAGTAGCTCTAGTCTTTCTGTATAGTTTTTGTGGGTCATACCATGTACCATTTTGGTGGCTCTTCTTTGCACTTTCTCTAATGTATTTATGTCCTTCTGGAGATATGACCAGAACTGAACACAGTATTCTAGGTGAGGCCGCACCAGTGCCCTA
>JABWIB010004659.1:0-13410 GCA_016617825.1 Platyplectrum ornatum
TATATATATATATATATATATATATATATATATATATATATACTATACTATATACTATGTGGTGTGGAGTGGGGTACCACTATATAGGTGAGGTGCTAGAGTTTTATAAATTGAGATCATCTCAATGGAAAACTTTTAGAAAGATTTATTTTAGTAGCTAAAACAACAAAATATAAGAATATACCTAGCTATTTCCTCAGCATTGTTATTTATTTCTTACAATACTTACATAAACAATATCAGCAACATTAAAGAAAAAGACATTTCCCGAAAGCATTACTTATTACAACAAATAACAAAAAAATGTTAAAACTAGACGCTATAAATGTACCACAGCTACCCAACTGTAATTACATTGTCAGTATTTAAAGGCAACACTGTTTCATTATTCCTAAGTCATGTACCATACATATTTCTAATACAAATTATTTTGCAGCCCTGTGTGGGTTATAGGACAAATGGAAGGGAAAACATAAATTCGCAAAATACATCTGAAAGTGCCTTTTCATGTACAGAATAATAAACGCAGGTAGCAGCCTTTAGGCAAAGTTGTTGAGGCAAAAAAGTAGTGGTGTCATTGAAGAAACAATTAGAATCCTTCCTTGGGGAGATGAAGTACGGTGAGGATGTGTCTTGATAGACCAAATGACCTTTACTTACTCTCTGAAAAAGCTCTTGTGTTCTTTATTATTCTGTGGAATAATGTTTTTGCAGATTGTCCTGAAGCAATATAGAGTTATACCTGAATTTATTCTCATCACTCTCTACCTACCAAAGCTGATTACATAATTTAATGCTTGAAACACAAATCTCCTGCTCTAAACACTCCATTTACAGGTATCTTAACATTATTATTATCTTTTGTGCTTTGTGTTTTTCTTTGACAAATTATTCAAGGAATGAAACTAATACACGAAACGTGATAAAAATACAAAAAGGAAAACAATATGGTTTGGTATTTTCCAAACTTAAATCTCTGCGACAGATATTAACTCAAATTTAATAACACTGGGGGATTTACACCGACTGCTTGCATAAGTCTCCCAAAATGTTACATCTACACATGCGTGCGTCAAATGTTACATTAACATGTTAAATTTACTTAACTGGAGGATTGGAAAAGTGGGGATGTTGCCCATGGCAACCAATCAGATTAAAGTGCCCAGTTTCATTTTACATACTGGAGAATGTGAGCTTGAATTTGATTGGTTTCTATGGGCAACATCCCTACTTTTCGAATCCACAGTTTAGTAAATTTAGGCTAAGGTGCACAAAACTTTATGAACAGTGCAGTCTATCCTCTCCACCTTTTATACAAATCGCTTTAGTATTATCATTTTAACTATTCTGGAAAATAAATTTCTTTGGATTGTTTAGCGCATAAAATATATTTAATGTAATTCTATCTGCTCCACCTGCCTAAATTCTGTAAGGTGGGTGAGCAGATGGGGGACATGTTAATTATAGTATAAGCTGGTTTTAGTTCTGTTTCAGTTCTGTGTGGATCAGTGGTTGTACACAGGACACTTAAGGCAGTAAGTGCTGATAAATCCAAACTAGAGAGAATGACAGGGGAGTCCACTTCCATGCAGAATTTCAGTCCTCCTTGTGTATGGAATATACACAGTGGTCTGGATCCAATCCTCTATCTTAGTTGTTTGGTGACCAGTTTTAATTTTACCTTTTCATTAAGGGAGGAAATACAGTATATTTGCAAATGTGTTTAACTAATATTTTAGTTTTTTTTTTTTAAATGGAGTCAGTGTATTCCTTAATTCACATCCAATGCATTTAGGAGCAGATGCTGAGTTATAGCCCCTACAACAAAGAATATCTATATGTCTGATTGAAAGTTTCTGGTTTAAGACATTTAAAACACATAAATATATATCCATAGTTAAAATATATCATGAGAATGTAATGAAAGGGAACCCCACCCATGGAGGAGGCACCTACCTCAAGAGACTAACTAGACCTATTATTACCTAAGACCAAACAAATATTATTATTTTTTTATAATAACCAGTATAGTATCCTAACTAAAGAACACACTCCAGAAGTTTGAATATTTATTGAATAGTACCTGGTTCGATCTTGGACACTCAACAAAAATGTGTTTTAAGCATTTCAACAAATAAATATTAAACAAAACATAATATAGTCTCTGAACAAATGCTGGGGAGATATGCCCGAAAAGTCTGTAAGTTTTTGGAACCGAGCTGGAGAAGTTTTCTGGTGTAAGGGACTATCCCAGTCTAATAATTCTCATCCACTTCCTCATCATGTTTGTTACAGGTTGTTTAACCAACTCTCTGACAAGGTTACCCAGCCTCTCTTTAGTGGCTGTTGCAGACCAGCTTTAGTAACTTCCTCCTGGGTGACACTGCTCAGTTCCGCAGCCCAGCCCCGAACCTCAACTCGCAGACAAGCTTTCTCTGCCCACTGTAGCCACCGCTCCATCTGATGAGCAGCACAACCTTTCCCTTTTCTGAAATTTTTCCAGATGCAGCCGGGGAAAGCAAAGTGCCAGTTCTCTGGTGATCATGTCAGGTGGGCTCACATCATACTCCTCCTCCACTGGGCTCACTGGACGAGCCACCGGGGCAAATACCAGTCGACCATTGTGGGTGTAATAGGTTGGCAGCCTGGAAGAATCTTTTTTGGCACATACGAGTCTTGAGTGTAAGTCATGAGAGTGCAAATCTGAATCTGGCCATATGTCCCCCAACTTGAGGCATCTCATGATCAAGGTATACAGGTGCATGAAATTGTCCTGAACAGTGATTCAGCTCTTACTAAAGAGCTAAAGAGAGACTTACTACTTTCTAATTCAAATTGAATTTATTGTAAATTGCATATATTTTGTGCTCAAAAAAGAATTACATTATGTTCTTGGAGACATTTTCTTTCCAGACACTGCGATGGGTACAAATTTCACTCCCAGCTTCGCTAACCTGGATATGGGAAGCTAGTAGTGAAATTATATAAATATGTTTTTCTCATTTGGGAAAGGATGGAAAAAGAAATCAATTAAGATTGTTGCAATTATGTAAGAAAAATTCATTTCTCTAGATTCTATAGATGTTTTTTCTCTGCCAATTATATAGGAGGGTGAGTAAATGGCTATTGTTATAAATACCCCATATAGTATCCACAAGTGGAACATTTACTTCTGGTTCTTGAAGACAGAAAACTTTACTATTTTACATACAATTTATAAAACTGTCTTTTTACTGAATATTCCTGCAATAAGGTATGTACTGAGTGACATAAAAATTCAGTCTCAAAGGTTCAATGTCTTAATTAGCATGTAGCTGTGCTACTACTCACGGAACTGAGGCTTTGTTATATTCCAGTAAGTGCGATGTCTGTCTCATTGTGGAATTCCTGATGTAGTCCAGCTGGTGGTAGCCTCAATTTCAGGTGGCAAATAGGATTCAACTCCACAGGAGATAAGGGAAAACAGAGAGAACAAAAAATAGTGCAATATTGTTTTTATTGTGATGTGCAACAATAAAAAATAAAACTCACATTCTCAAGTGGACACTGAAAGATTAATTAAGATGTCAAATAGGCATGAATACAAATGGTACATCAGTCTAGACAGCACTTTCGGGCATCCAATGCATTTTGATCTGATCTCAGATCTTTCTAAAGGCCTTGAAATGAAGGAGCCATGTTTGTTCAAGCTTAAAGTGTCCATTCCACAACTAACCACTTTCTATGATGAGGTATCAGAGAGTGACATTTAAGGGAAATACCAAGGCTACAAAGGCACTTAAAAGCAACATTGGGCAATACTGGATGTTTTGACATTCATTCATAGATGAATGGAGCCTACAAGAATCATTCCAATGCCTTTTACAGAGCCTAAAATGATTTCTGACAATCTGCGTGTCTGTGGCTTCATGTGAGAATTTTTCAAAGTTGAAAAAACTATTTGCAATCTACTATGACACAGTCAAGGCTTTCTAATTAGCAATTTTATCAGTTGTAAGTAAGTTGGCAAAATGCATCAAATCTGATAAAGTGAATAACAAGTTTGCTGCTTTGAAGACCATGGTCTAAATTTACTAAGCGGTGAGATTGCAGTGAAATTGAAGTGGAGATGTTGCCCTTAGCAACCAATCAGATTAAAGCTCTTAGTTTCATTTTACACACTGGAGAATGTGAGCTCAAATCTGATTATTTGCTATGGGCAACTTCCACACTTTTCAATCTCACTGCAATCTCACCGTTCTGAGTTTGGGGATATGTTCACTAATTACATTTATTTTCGTTCCTGTTTAATGTATTGTTTTATATTTTTTTTATTTATATTTTATTTATGATTATATTTCTATAAGCATAAACCATTAATGTATCTTCTATAACTCCAAAAGTTTAATTTGAAACATTTCTACTATTACTGTATTATAATTTAAAATTGATTCTAAGTTAAAATGATGGTTATAATAATGGAATTAAATAATTGTATTCGTTTGTCACTTCTTTTGCCATTATATTTAATAATATATAAGTTATTGAGTAACAAAAAAAAAAATACAGAGAAATCTGTATAGGCTAGTAGGAGTAGGAGTAGATATAACCATGAGTTACCACACCAGGTGACACCAACCCTAGTGACTCCACTGAATTAAACTATTAGTAAATTAAATCTTTCTTTATTTTTTCTATGTCAAGACACTGTATATATTACAAAAAAATTAAAATCAGTTCATTTGTTCAATATTTTCCGATATGGTACAAGATTTTAGAGGAAGAGCAGGGACAGTAACCTCTCGCAGAAGCACTATAACACCCACTTTATGATTAAAATAAAGTAGAACACCACTAGTGCAAAATATCCAAGGCATAGCGTATAGCCTTGCGTCTACATTCCTACAATTGCTCCTGTTCTGTACGCACATAGAGTGGCTTCCATCTGAAAAACTATAAAATAAAATAAATTCTACAGACTTGAATGTATTCGAAACTGATTCTTCTTTAAATTTTTTAAAGGAATATCAAAGATATATTTGCAAGCTTAAAATCTTCATTGGTATTCCACCGGTATTAGCATAATCCTTGGCTGAAGTGATTCAAATTTAACAATAATAAAATCTTCTATTTGTACCCCTCTTGGCCTCTTGCTAAAATGAGAAATAATTAATTAATAGCAGTAGGAGATGTTGCATTTATTGCAATTCAATTTCGATTCATGAATCAAAGTTTATTTTACCAAGGGCAGAGACATTTTATAAACACCCAGAAGAATAGAAAGCTATTTACTGTTTTTAATATAAATGAGATGTATGAGCTGTTTTATAATTCTGTGCACATGTATGTTCTGCTATAAGAGTTTACAACTGATTAAAAGGCAAGCTCTGTGTATCAATATTTTATGATATAATATGCATGCAGGTAGGCTGCGTTCATTTCACCTTGTTGGGAAAAATGACCTTTATACTTTTCTATTTCAACCTTATAATGCTAAACGAATGCATGTTATTTTACTGAATCTATGTTTAGTTAATATAGAGTCCTGGCTACTCCCAGGGGAGTTTCATTTTTAACTCATTTACAAATTTTAATGGTTTTTAATGTGTATTAATGAGATTTCTCATTAAATTGGCATCTGCATTGGGCAAACTTTGCCTCCCTATTACAATTGGTGGATGCCTGTGGCATTAGGGTGGGTAAAGTTTGAAGCATTCTAACTAAGCTTTTACACTGGAAAACATTTGTGTTTTATTAAATAGCACATTGGAGCCTCTCCAAGAATTCAGAACCTTTTCATTGCAAATTGTGATTAAAGGCTGATATATATATTATGCCACAGCACTATTTACAACTGTTGACAGGGTGGAGACAAACGAAAGTGGAGTGGGTACTAAATATCAGGCCATGGTTTGCAGAGCTGCTCGCACCGTAGTCCACTTTTTTTCTTTTGCTGTCATTTATATATATGTTTTATTTGATCTGATCACTAACTGTCCTGATAACTGCATGGTAGTCCTTATTTGGGTATCTGTGTGGCCTGCTGCTTTGTCCCATTGAGGGGACAAAACAAGTTGCATTGGGTTTTGGCACGGCCAGCATCAGAAATCTTGGGGCCCCCCTCAATAGGAGAGCCACGCTGCAAATGAAACCGATGTGACACGGGGTCACATCAGTGTCCCTATCAGCGTCCATATGCGCAGCACTTTTGGCATGGCAACGACCTTGCCAACCAGTGACTGTTCATGCCGGCCACAGCTACATTTATAAGTCAGGGGGTGGTAACTCTAGTGATGGAGCCCGCCTGAAGCTTTGGGACCGTCACTGTTCCCCTTGTTCCCCCTGTCGCCAGGCCTGGGATTTGGGTGGGTATTTGTCCCGTTTTTGCACTAGCACAACATTTTGAGGCATGCACTAATTCTATGTGCCTTATTTATATAAGCGGGACTTTCTTCAGTGAAAGACTGTTAAGTCATTGCAACAGAATAAACTGGAGAAGCCCCCCAGCAAGACAGCCATCAGACAATATGTTTCTAGATGTTTCAATGTGATTGTGTGGTATACATTACTTCTGGAAACATATTTACACTGTAGACAGGATTAATGTGTCGACACTGCCACTATGTTGGTACGGACACAAGTCCCAACACATTTATTGTAGGCGACCCAATGTAAAAGACTCTCCCTTTCCTTTGCTTGACTTTTAACAGTTTTCAGTGGCAACACTGGTCACATTTGCTCTTGGCAAATAGCTGCTGTTTATTACAGTTGTACAGTAATTGGAACATAATTCACGCAACATCTTTCCTATGAAAGGCTGCACTATAAGAGACGTGTAAAATGTGGAAATGCTGGATGACCTTGAGGAATACATTGTTCTGTTCCCCAGCATCATACAACAGACATTGCTCTTGTAAACATATAAACCGTGCATAAACTCATCGTGTCGCCAAGCAGAAAACTTACAGGACACAATACATGAAAACACTCATAAGATTTATTACTGAAGAATATATTTGTTTCTATCGAGATTTCAATACCAAGGCTGAAAATAAAGTAAAATGCTTCTACCTGGATAACAGATTGAATTTGCAATTTTCCTGTCTAGAGAATAGTTCTTTTCAGCACCTCGGGGCATCTGTAACAGATCATCATCTTCCTGCTTTTCATTGCAGAATTTAAACTCAAGAATTGATGTGTTTGCAGTAAGTTATTTGTGTAAAATGTATTTTATGCATCTCTGCAAGTAAAAAAAAATAAAAATAAATTAATAAATAAATAAAGTTGTTATCACAATAACATCCAAAGCAGTCCTCTAAGTTATTTCTAAGAAATCCAGGGTGTTCAGTAACTATTCGTGGTGCCATCATTTTTACGCTTTTCTCAATAGCCTTTGTAATGCTATTGTTTGAATACTGTGTTTTCTTAACTGATTATATATCCATAAGATTCATTAATGAAAATTGCTTCTTCCAATCCAACTGGAGATCTTTTCTGGTTTTGGTTTTGGATATGTATCTCCCTCCATGTTTTGGATCTGGATTTGGATAAACCTCAATAACAATCATTTCCACTAAATTCTAGACAATTTTGATCATTTCACAGCTCACAAAATAGTTTTAACCTACTTATAGCCAAAAGGTTGCACCGACCAATGTAGTTGGATGACTAAGCTAAGTGATAGCATACATGTAGCACTTAAACTTCCTTTATGGCACGTCTACTGCCACTGTCTATCATGCGATCACCATAAACTCCCCCCCCCAAAAAAACTATTATATATATATATATATATATATATATATATATATATATATATGCTCCAGAAAGCACAAAATACAACGAGACACTGTGAGACATATGGACTGCAGACCTAGGTCTATAGGCCTCCTCATTAATCCTAAGCTAATTAGAGATGAGAAAATGCTTATTTGAAAGGAGCAATTATTCCATGAAGAGACTAAAGCAGATTAGCACAGGACATCCAGGTATGTCTGGCCAATCACTGGGCATCAATGGAAAAAACGGGACAAGTGCAGAAGTTTATAAAGAAGAAAGGTGGATGGACTGTATGATATAGGACTTTAAGGGAAGTCTATGGCGAAGGACAAGATAAAGCATAAGGGCCATAGGCCCAACAACTGCCATCATGCTCCAATGGCAAAGGCAATATTTGGCTAATATACAATACATTATTCAGTATAAACCTATACATACAGTGTACAACTCTTGTGAAAATCATGGGGGCAATAAATTAGCAATAAATGATAGCAACCAAATATTTACTTACTTTCATAGGACTGGATCTACTATTGAACTTATTAGCGAGTAGGCAGAACCATGTTAAATTGTGTGAGGGGGAAAGGGGGTACCGTAGTGTGAATACCCTTGGTAAGGCAAATTAGAGAGAAATAGACTCTTAATAGATACACAACCTACACACAACCTACAAATACACTGAGCTCATGGATAAACAGAATACAAACAACAGATGAGCACAAAAAGGACAGGAGCAGGTACACACAAAGAATAATGACAAAGAAACTTTCACGATGGTACATGGTCCCTCGACGATTACATAATATTTCCTCTGTTCACTCTACACAATGCTGGCGTTGTGTGAATGCGATAGGTACTTATCTCCACATTTGGTGGGACTGTCCCAAATTGAGACCTTACTGGCAGGCAGTTCGCACGATCACTTGCATACTCACTGGGTTGGACATTCCTCGGACTCCCGAATACTGGCTTCTGTCTCTCCCTCCACAGTCGCTGGGCACCTATAAAAGATCTCTATTTTCCCGCTTGAGCACCGCGGCTAGGACTATCATCCCAACACACTGGAGATCCCCTCATTTGCCCACGATTCATGAATGGTTTATGAAGATTGACCATTACATGAACATGGAGGATATAATCTCCTCGGCAGAAGACAAGTGTGAAACCTTTGTATCGGTGTGGTCCCCATGGCTACTGTTCAAAGACAGCCCTGACTTCCTCTTTATGCACCAGGTCGTACAACAACCCTAAGTCTCGCCCTTCTAGCAATCTAGGTGGTACCATATGCAGTATGTCACGTACCCCATATGATATGCTTGGCAAACTCCCCCTTCCCCCCTTTTTCCCCACCCCTTCTTTCCCCCTCCCCTGTTCGTCCTCCATACCTTTCTTGTTAAAAATTGGTGTTTTCGCCATCCTATTGTTCCCTATATACTTCATTGTCATTTACTGATTCTGCTGACGTGAGATTTTGTTTTGACCTCTGTTACTTTGCATTTCGTTGGCATGCTGTTTGTTTATTGCCGCTGTTTTCATTCATTCTGTACAATTTCCCCTCTTTGTGTCACTGTTAAATAAAGAATTTATAAAGTATAATGACAAAAAATAAACCTAAATGCAATATAGAAGACAGATATAACCAAATCATAAGGGAATACAATTAGGATAACATGAGCTGATGCAAAAATAATCCAGCAGAACTTAACAGGCTGGTTCACGAGACAATACAGACAAAACAGGAAGTAAGACAAATGACCAGCACCTGAGCTAGCCATCTGCAGTCCTCCCAGTCCTAGCTACTCAAGTGCTAAAAATTAATCAGAGACAAAAGTCCACATAGTGGCCCCTATGGCCATGTATATACACAACAAAACATTCAAGATTACCTCTAGGGCCAAATGGCAGAAAACATGTCCAAGGTACATAACACATCCATATATATGGATATATTTATATAAAGTTTGTGATTTTTTTGGATTTATTGTTCTTGTTTTCCACTCATACGTTGGGAATATTGCTTAGGAAATGTGGATGTGGGCTGACAGGGCAAAGCATCATGGCACTACCCCTTCTAAAACCTGCTATGGGACCAATGCAATATAATAATATATATAATATCATGTAGCTGAATAAAGCTTATTTGAATATTGGCATTGCAAAGATCAAGAAGCAATTTCTTTTTTGAAATTGAATGCTATGTAAGAAAAAAGGAGCTATTTATAATTTGCATATATGACGGACAGTTTAAAATTGTTTATAACTTCGCTTTAGTGCCGCAGGTTTTCTTTCTGTTTAGTACACTCTGTACTTGCATTCAATATAATTCCTTCTAACGTTGTAATATTGCTCTACATAATTTTGTCAATTTGCTTTGCAATATTTAGTTTAGACATAACTAGCAATAACCAGAAATATAAAGCCTTATATCTCTGGTTATGTCTCCAAAACATGACTTTTATTTAATTATATAGATTTTGTTTTCCAACAAAATGTCCTGTTCTATGATGGGCATAGAAAATGTAGCACAACTAAATTTAAAGCATGTGAATGAGAATAGGTCAAGGAAAAAATGCTGACATTGGTAGAACACAGCAGGCTCTTATTTCCTCTCCACTAAGTAATGTCACTTGTGGAAAGGAAGTAAGTGCTACGCTATGTTCTAGTGGTAAACATTTTTAAAAGGTTTTGAACCTTATTCTTAATGGCAGGTTCTGATGGGGTTCAGCCATGTCATACTTTGACTCCACTCCCATACCTACTCACTCATCCGCTGGCCTCTGACCATTGGCTTTGTATACAACAAGAAGAGGATAATGATTTTAAAGCTGAAAAGCTGAAGCATTATCATCTATACATATCCAGTGAGGCATCAAAGGGACAGGGCCTATGGATACATTTGCTATAGTTAAGGTCTTAATTATTTATGAGGATTGGTGAGTTGGAAGTAGCAGCAAAAAAAAAAAAACATGGCAAACACATGTTAAACAGTCATGTAGTGCTGCTATCTATTACAGCAGAGCAGATACTGCACATCCATCTATATCTAACACTCACACACAACAGTTATACACATATTCAGTACATAGAAAGAGTCTGGAATTTAATAGATTGGGTGGCGCTACTTGTGGTTGTTAGATTGGGATTATGGAGATACAGTTTAGAGCTCACTTTCAACATGCTGGACCTGTTTACATACCAGACTTTTCTTTTCTTTTTTTGTANCCCCCCCCCCCCTAATGCTCAGCTCATTCAGCAATGTCACGTTCCACTCCTGCCTGAATCCTTTATGTGCTTTACTATTTTAGCTGTTATTCTCTAGTATGTGATAGGAAAATGAGAACTAGAATCTGACTGGTTGTTATGGGCGACATCTCCCTTTTTTCTTTCCAGCAGCTTAGTAAATATGGGCTCTTGTGTTCGTTTTTAATTACAGCTTTGTAACTGATGTACAAATAATATGTTAATATTTCAGTGAGGACTTTACTGGCTTCACTGTCATGTTATTCTCAGAGCCTGGAGTTCTGCAGATGTTAGACTTCAATTTCTATTTTGATTTTGTTCTCACTGTCCCGTTTTTTTCTCACCAAAAAATACAACATCTCTGTCTATTTAAACATATTACCATAACAATTAGTATACACATGTGTACCAGGCACCAGGTAAACCTAACACTACACTAGCAACCTTTACTTAACTACTTTAAGCATTACAAATACTATAACATAGTAAAGAAAAAGTATTAATGAGAAAAAATATATTTCCTTGCCATTCACACAAGCAGCATTTCTCCTATGTGACTATATGTTATTCTTCCTTGCACAGTTAAAGTAACAGCAAATGTCATTGAAGTATGTCACTACAGCCACAATGTCGCTGCCAAGTATACTGGCCCCAATAAGCTTCAGGGGCAATGACCCAGGGACCACATGTCCCTCTGCCCCCTCAGATATTGCTGACAATTTGCAGGATAAACGTACACATTAGTAAAAATATGGTCGGTTAGTAAATTTACCCCCTGAACTCTTTCTTTCTATAAAAGTAATAATCTTGCACTAGGGATGTTCTGTCTGTCTCTGCATAGAGCGGAATGGGGGTATTGCAGTACATCTCATTTTAGCACGCACCTTGCCTACATCGGGTGTAGTGATTGTGGCATCTGCCCGGTGCATTGGCAACGGGAAGATTCCACAATGCGAATCTCCTTCTGTCATCTAAAGAAGCATTACAAAACATAAGTATGTCCAAACTACACAATAGGCATGCAGATAATTCACCAGGGGCAGTATTAGGTACTTGCATATGGATATTTTCTGGACAGAGAAATATTGACATGGCGGAGCACTTAAGTTAGACTCATAGGGGCCGATTCAATCCCGTGCGAAGACGGGAAAAAGCGCGAAGTGCGCTTTTTCCCGTCTATTACGGGACTGAAAACTCGCGTTCTTTTGTACGCACCTCTATGAGGTGCGAACGAAAAAACGCGAGATTTTCTGCCTTACGCAAACAGCGTAAGGCAGAAATCTCCGCGCGAAGGGGGATTGAATCGGCCCCATAGACGCATATCAACCTAGATATTAATGAATGTTTGAATAAAACAAGTATCAATGGAAAGTCTTAGGTTAGTAATCGTAATGATGTTAGTATAAACCAGAGACGGGGGCGACATCAAACCCCGTTGCCATATAAACTCATCACTATAAGCAAATGCAGTATTCTCCAGGCATGCAAAGAACAACATTTTTTTTGGTTTCCCCAGAAATTCTATATAGTATTACCCATGTGTTTCACCTGTTTTGCTTTTATGGTTTGTTTTTTATACAGTTTCGATGTGTTTGTAATAATACATCTTATAACCTGACTGGTGTGAGACTACAGACTATTTGATTGGTGCTTTGAAAATATGTGACAGCAGAAACGGACAATGTGATGAGACATGTCTGCAAATCTATTACAAATTATGAGGCCACGACTGGTAACACACATTGGTCAAAATGTCCACCGAGATCTTGCAAAGAAAAAAATTATATCTTACAAACAAAAAAGCCTTCATGATGCATCAATCTAACCTGCGAGTAGGAGATTGTCATCCACAGCAGATGTGACTTATTAAGCAGTTGCCGCTCTTCATCCTTATTTCAAGCTGTCACAGCTGCTCTTAGCTAAGGGCTCTTACCAAAGATTATCTCTAGACCATTTCATCCCAGCAGGAAGTAGGAAACACTATTACAATATACAGCTCATGGAACTATATCTATTGGTAGTAAATGAACAGTATAACTTGCACCTGGTTTCCAAGAACATAAAAACACCCAATAAGGTTTGTTTATTAGTTTGCATTTGATAATGTATGACAATAAAAATACATATTGGGCCAGAACCAGACCCCTGTGCATATGTAACTTACTATCTGCAAAACTGGCTCTGGATTATTCTTTTTGAACCAAATCCAGACTTGAACATGAAGGACTGAATCCATACTTACATACTTAACATACAAGCGTAAAGTTACAAGTGGGCAAAATAATGTTGAATTGCAAGGGAGGTAAATTTCATTAGTTTCAAACAGTAGATAGACAGACAGACAGGCAGACAGACATACAGACAGACAGACAGACAGACAGATAGATAGATAGATAGATAGATAGATAGATA
>JABWIB010004660.1:19871-33319 GCA_016617825.1 Platyplectrum ornatum
AAATATTGATGCCTTGATTGCCTGTGAACATTGCTTGTTTCTGTTGTACCTGATGTTTATTATACTTTATTCGCCTTGTTCTGTGGCGGCTGTTATACATGTTGACTTCAATAAAAAACTTTGATTGAAAAAAATATATGAAAAGCAAAATAGACTATTGTATAGCAACTAGTTTGATTATTTCTCTAACGCTATGTATAGCTATATGTAAGTCCCCTGTTAAAAGGGTACAAAACACTGGATATCCACTGGATAGGATTAAGCAGATCTCAACAGGCAGGTAAACATAGTAATCAGCCCCATAGTATTTGAGGTTGAAAAAAGTTGAAAAAAGACGTCAGTCCAACATCAAGTTCAACCTATATGGGATCTCCTGCGATCCTAAATTTTATAATTGAAATTGATCCAGTTTAAACAGATATAAAAGCTGGCAGACTTAGTAGCAATAGGTGAACAGCTATATAAAACATTCAGACAAGGCTTGGCTAAGTCAAGCGGAATACTTAAAGGTGCCTTCAGTGCTCTTATGTTCTATATGCTGAAGTTAGGATAGCCAATTCCATATGATATGTACAAAATCTGTATCAGGTGGAATTGTAATGTGACTCTGGGACAGTTGGTGGTATGCCATATAATCACTTTTCATACTGATTCAATTAAAAATTACTATAAAATCCCAATTGACTTCTTTTCTTTTCTATGTCACCTTTAAATGGCCATACCACCACTTCTAAATAATGCTTAATTTAGCTTAACGCTAAACAATTATTTGTTTCACTTTTTATATGACAGAGTAAAGAGGAAAATATATTTTTTTGAGAATATATTACACTCAGACCCCCCCATTCATTTTTCATTCAACCAACACTTAACTTCAAAACCTGGATTACTTTATTTCATCCTTTTTCATCGTAATTTTGAATGAATATATGAGATATACTGTGGGCTTACTGAGTTGTTTTTCTCAGCAGAAATAAGTAATAAATGCAAATCTGTTTTCTTGGATCGGGTACACTGCAGAGGGAAACAATAGAAGAAGATATTTTAGGTAGCGAGTAACATTATATATTAATGTATTAACAAACGCTTAGGCCTCTAGAGTGCTGTTCTGTTTCAGTGCCATACTGCTTACTGTTTTAAGCTAGAGGCTTCTACATTTGGCATCGTGATGAACAACTTAACTGTGTGTCAGAATTTTTTAAATAAAATAGTTCTCTAGTAGTGTACCCAGAAGAAATACATTATACAACCTTTGTATGAATCATTTACTTTTAAAATTCATCCCAAATATAAATATATAACATTTAAATACCATGTAGGTGAAATCATAGATTTGTTTTATAGCAAAAGATCTAATTGGAGGTTACAGTTGAAAAAACTTTGGAGAAACTTTTTGTGATTCTTCATTAACAGGAAAAAAAACAAACCAGCTAAGACGTCTTAGAGGAGAAATCTGAAGTGTATTAAGGTCGCAGACTGCAAAAGTAATGGCCTGTTAAAGGCATTCCTAATTGTACTTCTTGTTNGTATTATTAATTCTCCTTTGCTAAAATCAAGGAACATTGCTAACACAAGGATATATCTGCTTTTCAGCAGTGAGTGCCTCAGATGATATAAGCAGAGCCTAATAGGTTTTTTATGTAATCGCACCTTTATCAAAACTCATCTGACTTCACTGATTTGGCTCCTTTGAATAGAGGAAATGAAATTCATCAGCATTTTATAGATTTTTTTTCAATTAGTGTTAAGCATAGGTTACATCTATTTTATAGAAATAAAAATAATAATTTGCATTGTGAATGTATAGCTGAAAAAAGTTTACGATCTAGATGAATCCTTGGAACCTTGGGTGATGGGGATTGTAGTTTCTCAACACACAGGTTGCTACCGGTTGACTTAGTGATAAATTAGGGGGGAAGATTTCGTCGATTGGTGCGTCTCTGGAGGTAGGAACGTAAATTCCGAAAAAATTTATCCACGAGTGGAGTAGCAATGTTCCAGGCGCAGCACAAGTGAACGGACTGACAGCACGAGCATACCAGTTAAAAACAGCAGCGGGCAAGCAAACACGCAGCAATCCACCAAACATCTCTGCAACTCCCCAGCCGAGCAGCAGATGACGCGCATCAGATCCGGTAAACACCATCCGCTAACTTGACGACTCCAGACGGACAAATCCGAAAGACCACCGATGTGTAGACCGAGCCCACCAGCCCAGCCACACAGAGGTACCCAGGAGAAGGAGGCAGACCGGAGACGACTTCACCCCCAGCATCATGCGAACCAGCCGCAGCTACGAACAAGACACTCAAAGGGTGAGTATCGCTACTGACAACTACACGAGCATACCACGGTACTACCCTATGAGTTTGTTCTTGTCTCTTTTGTGTCTTTCACTCCACTGGAACCACTGCACCACCGAAGGATACATCATACATTACTAGTAACTGTACTAAATTACCCAAAGACTTCAAGAACTACCCATATTAAACAACCCCCCTGATCATATTCTGCCACACTCCATTAACCCATACACGAACAAACTACTTTCCCACTTCCAGACGCCAATCGACGAAATCTTCCGCCCTAATTTATCATCTAAGAGTGGGTGAACTAGAAGCACCCTAGATTAGTCGTGAGAGCCCACACAAGATCCATATCCTGAGATCACAGAGCGCTACCACTCCAGAACCGGTTGACTAAGGTTAATGTAGCTGCTTTTGATTTACTGATTAAGAATAGACCCATCATTTTCCTATTTTGTTGATAAAAATATGACCAACTTTAAATTACTAATGTACAATTTATAATTATTACGTACTTTTTAGCTTAATACTCTTTTAAAGATACTACTTGCTATTATTAAATAATATTTTCATAATAAAGTTATCATGGCTTGAATACTTGGCACCATTAGTGTGAGAAGGCCAGGAAAAAAGGATACCATTGCCTAGGTTCTGAGAAAATAAGGACCTGATTCAATTGCCGTGTGTTCCGAAAATGCACTTGCTGTGAAATTTACTTCTTTATTAATGGCTCATAAAGCTGCATATAATACACACAATTTTTTGTGGCGAATTTTTGTGGCATTATGCGAAAAGGAGTGCTTNAAGTTTTTCCCCGTCTTCATAGTTTATTGAATTGGGCCATTATTTTCTCAGAACCTAGGCCTTTTCTCCTGGCCTTCTCACACTTTATTTAATCTTCACGTGGTCTGGAGGGAGATATTACTTCTGTTCTGGCTACTGGTCAGGCAGAATTTTATGAAGTAAGTTATAATATTTGTCCTTAGGGCATGTGGCTAGCCATCACATACCAGGGGCTTTAAAAGATGTACAAACATTGTACAGCACATATTTGTCTGCATTAGACTCTAAATGAACCACTTCTCTAATGCAGAAACTAAATCTTTTATTCCAGACCAAAGCTGATGAAAAGGCAATGTGCCTGAAATTGTTTTTCTTGATAGCATGTTGTCTTTTCACACTTATATTACTTATTTCTTTAATTAATTAAATAAATAAATATTATGGAAATGATGTAAGTGTTACATACACTGTACAATTTGCCATAGTAGATGCAGCGTGACATTGGCATGACTTGTCATGTCAGCATACTTTACTAAGCAGAGTATGTGCTAAATGCGCCCGCCTCAAACTCTGGATCAGGTCCTAGATCTCAAAGAAAGGATTGTCTCGGAGCACACATCTGACGTTTGCAATCTATGCCACTTACCGTATACTTATTATTTTATTTGAATGCTTCGCTGGCTACAGTATGTATTAGCAGGAACAAGCGTAGCAAATATGGTGCTCTGGTTTGTAGCACAATAAATTAGGTGTATCATAACACCCAGCTACAGTATCATCCTAATATACTGTGTGGAGATGTGGGCACATTAGGGCATAGCCAGTACTTAGAAGTATATATTAATGGTGGTTTGATTTAGTGGCCGAAAGACTGCAGAATTATTTTAAAACGCCTATTTCCAACTTTTTCACTATTATTTTTTTAATTCTTTCACAGATTTTAGCTGAAATAATAAAAATCTTATGTTTATTAAACTTTTTCATGTTGTCATTATGGGGTATTGTGTGGAGAATTTTGAGGGGAAATAAATAATTGATTCCATTTTGAAATAAGGCTGTAAATAACAAAAGGGTGCACTATATACTATATATACATGTGTGTACTGCTTGTAAATGTTTGGAGGGACTCCACAGTTTAGTTGCCCAGGGGCCCCACAAACCTTAATCTTGCCCTGAAAGGTGTTGTTTCCAGTCTATGCAAACAATCAAATACAGCCCGTATTTGTGTATGAATTAAATAATTACACATTACATGTTGTATGGTGTTAGAAAACTATGAACATAGGAGTAAATTAACATTTAGAAATGAATAGTAGAATGGCTCATTTACAAATAAGCTTACAAATGCATCTTTTAATGACTACAGTTTTATGCCTGTGTAATTTTTCACTTTTGTCAATATTTAGTATCTTTTGGGTCAGCTGTATAGTAGCTAAATATTCCCCTGGGAAGATTAACAGAAATAACAACAATGTATGCAAATATACTTATATTTTTTGCTTAATGTTTATAGAATTTTCCTGCTACCAAGAAAAATGAATTCCCATTTAAATAGTTACCATAAAAAATACCATATATATAAAGTTGTCTTTAACTATCTCCAGAGATGTTTCCGAGACCGGTTGCCACAAGTAATTAATACCATTTGAATTTTCCGGACAAATCAATTGCAATTGCAGCAGGCTTGTTAAAGTAATGCAGCCTAATATTCCCAAGGTGTGAAACCTCCAACAAATTCTGACCAAACCTGATTAAATTCTCGTTATTGGCTTCAATGTATCCAATAAGCAATCACTGCTTCTGCTGCTGTCTCCGTGTTAATTATTTAAACTGTATCCAATTTAACTTTAGAAATCAAAAGTCTGCATCTTGTTAATAAACTAAAAGTAGGCACTTTGCTAGCTGAAATGATTACATAAGATACTGTACATGGAGAATAAATCACAAGATGCTAATGTATTGACATTTAGATCTCATGCACACTTGCCTTTACTTTACACCACAATAAGCAAGATCAAACATTATGTCAAGCATACATGACGTGTTTATTAATCGCATTTAGAAGAAAATGCCCACGAATAGACACTGTTTATACTTCCAGAAAATCAGGGGAAAGTAAGCAGGCAGCATGTGGGTGGGGCGAATAACACCTTGGATGGCAAATTCAGACTTTTGCTATGAATGGGCGGAGTTAGATATTATAAAGTCCATAGTAACAATTGGGACTGAAGGTACTGATTTATATTGTATCACTATCTTCAGCCCAGGTCCCAGGAGATTTACAGACTCTCTCTGTATCCATATCCCCCAAATGTCCTGATTCTAGCGGGACAGTCCCACTTGTGTAGGGAAGGAGCTGGGCAGAGTTTGGGCAGGGTTTGAATGGGCAGGGGGCTGGCCATGTTGGGAGATATTCTGTATCCCTGAAATCTGTCTCCCGGATATTACATTTAGAGTTTAGTAAACCAATCACAATTTTTTCAAACATCAGGTAATATGAGTTGGTCATTAAAACTGAATGTTCCCATTCTTAGATCCTGATATATTTTTGGTCAGGTATTAAAACTATTTAAAATAATACATGACTTTAAAGCATTATTTAACATATCATTTTTTTGTCACAATATTTGTCAGTATATGTGATATCAACATCTTTTATGTGATCTTGCTCCTATTGGCTTAAAAACTGCAGTCTTTTGAATTGGTAGTTTACAAAGCACTTGTTTAAAATCCCCATTGACTACTAAAGTTGCCTTGCAGCTCTAGAGTTTATAGAGTCAGCTTTACTAAAGCAGCTGTAAATAAATATAAATTGTGTGAATATAAACTATGCAATTTATATTTTTATCAACAGCTTTTGTTGCCTGCAATGTGCAGACACAAGAGCAAATTATAAAAGATAACTGAACTACATGGCAATAACTTAAATATTTAATAAATTTCCTTACATCTAGCACCAATAAATAATCTTAATATATCTAAGATGGTAAAACACTACAGCAGCCTGCAGTCTGTAACTGCAAGGACATAGTTGACACCTGACAAAGCATGCTGGGACTGCCACAGCTGCAGGACCTGATTCAGAACCATGCATAAGCCTGGAAAACAGCTGTATGTGCAGATCAATGTTAAAACTGCTTGCATATCTTTCTACCAGATTGCACCCTCCACTGGAACCATCTTGGTGATGTCTACTTTATTTTTAATAAATATTATTGTTTATAAATTGTATTTTGTTTTTTTTTGTTTTTTTAAGCATGCCCAATGAATCAGTAGCACAATTAAGTCATAAAACATAATAATAAAACAACAATGTAACCCATGAAACATAACAAAAACTCTGGGTCAGTTTTGTAGAGTAATTGATTATACCACTGCAACTATTGGTCCGATCATCCAAATATGGGGGGGGGATCAGGTCAATAATCGCTTTAGGACTGTTTGCTAAACTATTAGCCAACAGACTTAAACTCTATCTCCCCGGACTGATCCATGACGAACAGATGGGGTTTGTCCCGGGACGGGAGGCACGTGACAATGCCACCAAACTTCTCAGCCTTCTCACCCAGGTCCACGGAAGTGGCTCTGGAGCCCTGCTGTTATCGACTGACGCGGAAAAAGCCTTTGACAGGGTGGACTGGAGCTTTTTATGGGGCGTGCTGGAACACGTGGGGTTGGGTCTGAGCTGCCTGCACAAGATTCTCGCCCTCTATCATTCCCCATCTGAACAGATTAGAATCAACGGGGGCGATACCTATCATATACGCAGGACTGAGTTTTGGGCTTACCTGCAACTCATTAGTCATTACATACAAAAGTCTAGCATTAGGGCCCATATGTGTCGACCTCTCCTCTATTCTGAATCTTTGTGTATTAAAGAACAAACGCCCTCTCATCTCATTTCGGTTTTATATAAACTTCTGAATGATGTGTTGTTCACCTTCCCACTCCATTTTATAGAATCCTGGAATAGGGATCTTCCTACCCCCCTCTCCCCTGAGGATTGGGCTAAAATTTGCAAAGTTGCTCGAATATGCTCCACTAATGTTGCGGTAATAGAAACACAGTATAAGATTTTAAACAGGTGGTATAGGGTTCCGGAGCTGCTCAATAGGATCTCCCCCGCTAACTCAGCCACATGTTGGAGATGTGACAGTCATCTGGGTTCATACTTCCATATTTGGTGGTCCTACCCAAAAATTGTTCCCTGAACGTATCCTAGGCATGGAGGTCCCTACCGGCCCGGAGTTTTGGCACCTCTCCCTATCTACTATGCCCATTTCCAGGTACAAAAAATCACTCCTTAAACACCTTAATAATGCGGCCAAATCTTTAATCCCTCGGTGTTGGAAGTCCCCCCTACCGCCTACTGTGGAGGACTGTCTTCAACGTATCGATTACTATATGTCTATGGAAGAGACCCTATTCTCGTCACCCAAACAAGGCCCTGAGTTTACAGCCACCTGGCTACCGTGGTTGGAGTTTAAAACCTCACCCCCTGATTTGAATTTGGCAGATTAACTAGTCCCATTAACTAGTTCTGGTGTGACCGGAAACCCTCACAATTCCCAAGGTTATTTCTTAGTTTACTACTTCATCTCTTTTTGCTGGTGACCTCTCCCCCTTCCTTCCCCCCCTATTTTTTCTCCCTTGTTTTCCCTTTGTTGCCTCCCCTCCCTTCCCCCTCTATTTTTCATAATAGTTTGTTTGTCATCCTCCCACTCCTATTGGTGTTTGGCTGTTTTGGGCTTTTATCATTGCCTAGGTACTCGCCTTGCCACACGACACACTCGTTTCGGGGTGGTCTCCTCCCTTTTGTTCATTAGTTTATTCAAATTCAAGTTCAATTTTCCACCATCTGTGTTTGTTATTTATCTTTAATATCAGTGGCACTGTATTGCTGTTTGTATTGACAAACCATAAAGAATATATAAAAAAAAAAANAATAATAATCGCTTTAGGGAATGGTGAGGATGTTTTTTACAAACCATGAATGCTCTGGTACGATTATTAGATCTGGATTTCAACTGCCCCTTTGCCCCCCTTTGGTCTATTTTTAACGCAGTCAACTTTTTGACTATGACATGAGTGCAGTAATAGTAAATAGGTTTGAGACTGTACAAAGCCATATTATATATTGCAACTGTCAATAACCGCTTACAAACAGAAATAAATAAAAAAGCCTTTATCAGTAGTATGGTATTCTAGTTTGACATAAAATATATCCTTGTTCTAATTCTAACTCACAGTTACACAAATAGATTATTGGCTTTCAAGCTGTGCTTATGCTGTTAAATTTATTGTTCTATGTACTGTTTTCATTTCTTCTAATTTATACTGTAGCTCAGTGAATGTTTTCCTTGGTTTTATTCTATGTGATGTTTGATTACTAAATTAATAAGTATTATAATACTCCTTCTTTTACTGACGTGTGTAAAGGTAACATGGAATAATATAAAAAGTTTTACTATTTTAAGAATAAACCAGTTATAGAATTCCTAATGCTTCTACCCAGTCTGTTTTAGATGTTTTTTGGGGATATAGGAAACTTAACAAAAATAAATTAAAAGCCCAATTTTATCCTAGAATTTCTAGTGAGGACCAAAATATAATGCAATGGAAAAATATCTGTATAAACTTTGAGCATTCACATTTTGATGGGTTGGTGGTGTGAGAGCTGGCTTTTCCAACTGACCCAAAACCCCAGTCCTTAGTTATTGTGCCAACATTGTGCTTTTGGTTGTTTCTGAAATATATAATTGTATATTACCCTTTAACAAAAGAATAGATAGTAAGAATGGACTGTAACAGTGTTAACCCAGGATGCTCAAATGTTTTGTTACGACCCTCTGTATGCATGCTAAATGATATCATAAAAATTTCATTGTGTCATCACCTAGTCCTTTGGATTATAAACTATATGGGTAATGCCTTGGGGTTCATAGAGGTGTAGTTCTAAACAGTTCCAAAATTTTCATCATCGACCTGTTTCCTCCAAGATCAAACATTACTGTAAATTTTACAATAGGGCATTGTGGAATATAAACAAATATACTAAATACTTCTTGCTAAGTAAGAATATGCGTCTCTATATGGCCTATACCTACTAATCTGCTGGAATGGAAAAGTGGAGATGTTGTCCTTAGCAATCAGATTCTAGCTCACATTCTCCAACATGTAAAANGAAATCTGATTGGTTGCTATAGGCAACATCTGGGAGTATATTTACTAAGCAGTGAGATAGCAGTGAGATTGGAAAGTGGGGATGTTGCCCATAGCAACCAATCCGATTCAAGCTCTCAGTTTTATTTTACACTCTTCAGAATGTGAACTCGAATCTGATTGGTTGCAAAGGGAAACATCCCCACTTCTCAATCTCACTGCAATCTTGCCGCTTAGTAAATATACCCCCTCGATTTTTTCATTCCTGCAGCTTAGTAAATATTGGCCCATATATTGAACATTACTCATCATGGCTCAATGGATTAAAACAGAGAACATATCAAGTTGCTTTGCTGGTATAATTATCTTGAGGAGTGCACTTCCAACTTACAAGCATGTCTAGTAGTGTCTGGTAGAAGAGTACGAACAGAGGTCTGAATCTAGTCCACTGTGTTTCAAATAAGACCTGGGCTTAAATTTACTAAGCAGGAAGATTGCAGTGAGATTGAAAAGTGGAGATGTTGCCCATAGCAACCAAACAGATTCGAGCTCACATTCTCCAGTATGTAAAATGAAACTGAAAACTTGAACCTGCAATTTCCCTGCAATCTTCCTGCTTAGTAAATTTAATTTTATTTGAAACACAGTGGACTAGATTCAGACCTCAGTTCATACTTCTCTACTAGACACTACTGACATGCTCGTAAGTTGGAAGTGCACTCCTCTGCTTTTATAAATGGATTACTGGAGAGTAGAAACATCCCCTTGTGGATCTGTAGTTCTATGGAGCACTGATCTGCATAGAGGTGATAACTACTACCTTTACCCACCCTACTACTACTGTAAAAAATGGCTTCTCCCCAAAACCCACCAACCATGAGTACTATTTATGGGCGGCAGCAAGTATTACTTGTATGCTGGGAGATCCACCTTGGAATATCTGTCAGTAGAACACCCGCAAATTACCCACAGTCTGGTCTCAGAAAATCCGTTTCAGTGTTATTTATCAATTACTTAAATATATACAAATAAGTATTGTGAAAAGTCAGGATATACTATACCCATTGATTTAGATAAAACACAGTGGTTGAATATACTGACCCTTAATATTTGTATTTATTTTATTTCTGTGATTCTTAATAATTGTTATATGACACAATTTTACAATACAATTGTTATCTAATTTTGCAGAGGGACATTTGAAGAATCTGTTGATCCCTTACACCTTCAACATTGTATTGATTATCCATGCAAAAAGAAAAACTAGGAAAAAACTGGGGTACTACTACCGTGTTTCCCAGATAATAAGACCAACTCCGAGATAGAATGGGAGGATGACATGTGGTTAGCGACGAGCGACGTCACCTCCCTATACACAGTTATTGACCACCAACAGGGACTAGACAGCATCAAATACATTTTACAGCAAGATCCCACCATACGTACAGAACAACTAGATTTCATCATCAGCAGTATTGAATTCATTCTAAAAAACAACTATTTCTGGTTTGATCACAAGTTTTATTTACAATGCCAAGGGACCGCCATGGGGACACGGTTTGCGCCCAGTTATGCAAATCTGTTCATGAGCACATGGGAGGACAAATACATCTGGGTGCTAACCTGTCCCTCTGGCGGCGATACATAGACGATGTGATTTTCATCTGGAAAGGTACGGAATCATCATTGATTAAATTTATCACCTATCTCAACCAAAACCCATATAATTTGAAGTTCACCACAGCCTACAATAAACACAAAGTAGAATTTCTGGACTTAGAAGTGAACATAACCAACAATACAATCACCACCAAAACATTTCACAAAACAGTTGATGTGAACAGTTACATTCTTTCATCCAGCAACCACCACCCAAGATGGCTAGCAAATATACCTACGGGTCAATTCAAACGCATACGCAGGAACTGCACCACCGTTGAAGACTATGACAATCAAAGCACTAGAATGGCACAACAGTTTATTGAGAAAAAATATAATACACAAACCATCAAAAGATCCCGTGAATTTGTTAGAGGAATCAAGAGAGATACATTACTCGACTACACAAAGAAACAACCAGACAATAATGAAAAAATATACTTCATAACACAATACAATGATAAATCAGGAGAGATCAACAGGATCCTCCAAAAACACTGGCACATTCTTGAAAAAGACGACATCCTGAAACACATATTAGGAAAAAAAACAGACATACTATTCAGGAAAGCTCCCAATCTACACCAAAAACTCGTCCGCAACCACATAAGAAAACACCCCCCGTCCACTTGGTTACAACAAAACAAAGGCTTCTACCATTGCGGCCGCTGCCAAGGATGCAAATTAAGAAAAACGTCCAGCACCAAAAGCACTTTATCTTTCGCATCTAAAGTGACCCAACAATCCTACAAAATAAAACAAACCATCTCCTGCAATACCAAGAATGTAATCTATCTTTTACAATGCCCATGTGGTATACAATACGTGGGGCGGACCATCAGACCCCTCAAGACACGCATAACCGAACACATCAACAACATCAAGAAAGGATATGAATTACATGGCGTGTCCAACCACTTCAAAAGGGCCCACAACCAAACACCCGATGGCTTAGAATTTATCGGGATACAACAGGTTAGGAAAGATTGGAGAGGAGGCGACCCATTGAAACAAATCAACACACAAGAACTTAGCTGGATTTATAAACTAAAAACACTAACCCCCAATGGATTCAATCTAGATATGGACATATTACCCTACCTATAAAGTGACGTATAATTGGGTACAACCATCGATCTACACCTCCTTCTGTAAACCCCAGTTTGCTCCCCCAGCCCTGCTTTTATCCCCATCATATCTCTATACCTCTATACCCATCATGCCCCCCAGTCCTGCTTATATACCCACCATGCCACCAAAACTCCCTACAGAAGGTCATCACCCGCTAACACAACTTACCCCTAATTCTACAGTCACCCATAAACCAATCACCATATAACCCCCTGGAGAGGGAAACACAGCACTCAAGGATTAATCACTGTTGATGCTGCATTTACCACGGACGATCGTTCCTCAGAATAATGGAACTGACAAAATCCTACAAGCAGAAAGTACCATAGAGCAAAAAAACCCTGCTGTATCCACATATCTGTGGATAACTACATCACTACATCCCCATCTGCTCTCTGCATAAATAACACACGATCACTCCGTTTAAAAAAGTTTATTCAATAAAGCATTCTATTGACACACATACACATGGCCACATTGTAAACATACACTCTCAGCCCAGTGGCCACGCCCCCTATATACGTAGCCGACTCGCGGCCCGACAGACTTAGGAGCAGCGAACCCGGATTGGCCAGCATACACGTGGCCATTACATCTATTGCATCCGGACATTCTCCGCTTAAGCCACGCCCCCAACACAGTCTGCGATTGGCCCAGACACCCGGGAGAACGAACTCCCACCATATGTATAAAGGAACACAGCACACCATCCCCCCCCCTTGAGAAAGTCGAAGATCGTGACGAAACGTGTTGGGACTTACATCCCACACTGACCTATTTTAACCACTGCAATACTGATTGATATTTGCAATAGTGTACCTGTATATTGTACCATTAAAAACGTTTTATACAGAAAATACCCTGCTAAGTTATCCTTCATAGATCCCTATCTATCACTAAATACCCTAAATTCCATCTGGGTACCCCCCCCCCCATACTCTGGGGATACAAAGAACACTCACAGCCAGCAGTCGTACATAGTACTACCAGCTAGCTACCAGCAACCCTGAGGAGCGAAGCAGACGGCGAATCCATCCATCACAAGGAGAAAGGCCACGAGGGAGAACACAGAACACAGACGGAGAACACAGAACGAGAATCCAGAACGTGACGGCGAGAGGGGAACCACCTGACGAGAGGGAAACCGCCCGCCACCTGGAGGGACCCGACGCCTCGGTGACCAGACAGCTTCTGCTTCATGCCTACATATCAAGCCTCCTAAATGTGAGTGCATTACCATACCAGTGATAAGAATCATCAATCCACCTAATTACTACACTACTGGACTTTTTTGTTGTTGTGTCATATGGACCAGATCCAGAGTTGCGCATTGCGGCTGAATGGTTGCGTTTTTTCGCATTGCGCATGCGCGTGGAATCTGCGCCAACTCTGAATCGCCCGCTAATG
>JABWIB010004661.1:29427-39429 GCA_016617825.1 Platyplectrum ornatum
GGCTTAATTTCGGGGGAGGGCTTATTTTAGACAGTTTACTGTAAAATAGGGTAGGGCTTATTTTTAGGATAGGTCTTATTATAGGGGAAACACGGTATATATATATATAAGCAGGAATGATGGGGATAATAGCAGAACTGTTTATATAAGACCTACCCTGATAATAAGCCCTATGGTGTTTTTTTTTATTATCGGGGAAACACAGTATCTATCAACTCTGCTCACAGTGAGATTTCATCAGGGCAGGTATGGGTCTCTCAGCCATATTTGTTTTGACTGCTCTGATTCCACATCATCTGTCTTCACTTCTAGACTAAGAACCAGAAGAAGCAGCGCGCAGCGGCCATTCACAATGCAGAGGAGGAATACAACACCGTTCCCCATTCCTTTGTATTTCATCGAGGACAGATTGGCAAGAATGTGGAGCAGCTGATTCTGGATATCAGGCGGGCGATGGAGCCGTATACTGCGTCCAGTCTTAAGGTGATAAGCTGGATGTGCCCCGTGTGGAGATGCGGAGGAGGGAACTGACAGACGCTTCATAGAGTTTCTAAAATCAAAGTAGTAATGGCACATAGTGGAGGCAGACGGGTTTATCAATGGACCAAATCTAGACTTGTGTATTACTATAATTACTCAGGAGTGGGTAAAACCATGTTGAATTGCAGGGGGGGGCAAAATGAATGTCAGTGTGTGCATGCAGGGAGAATACTTTATTGTTGCATGTTGCACACAGATACTGACCAGCGTTACTGTTACACTGTTATTACACTTGTGCTAGAAACATCATCTCTCACCTGTAATACTGATTGCAACTAATGATATTTACCCCCCCTGCAATTCAACATGGTTTTACCCACTTGATTGTATTTTAATAGTATTTAAATTTGGATACAATCTTCTTTATTTGAATTTGGAATTCAGTCGTGGTGGCATACAATAATGGTTTCAGCATATGCATGACATCAGGAATCAAGTGTAGAGGGCGATACAGATAATACATGACATACACATAGGCCACAATTGCTAAATTTTAACATTGGGACAATGGAGAGGGGTCAAATGCTGCGAGTAGTGGTGAAGCCGGCAACCTAGGAGGATTCTACGTATCAGAAACAGTATTAGAGGAAGCAGAGAATCACCCAGTCCAATGGTTTTAATAAAATTTCAATACACTATTAGTTGTGCTTCTGTTACTGTAGTTTGAGCAGGAGAGGAGGAGGTAGTTCGATGACTTCACGCTATGGTTTCTCCTTCATATCAATTCATTTGCCTGGTTCGGGCTGTGGTCTGTGTTTTGTTGGGTTGTTATATCGCACACTGAGCCCATTACACTTTGTCGCATCCCTACATACCCCAACTTACAATCATATGTTTGCTCTCTTTTATACTGGTGCATTGTGAACCCAGTGGGTAACTATAAAAAAGTTTTGTCCTTTCCCAGGTTCGCAAGAAGAACTCTCTGAAGGACTTTGTTGCAGTGGCCGGTCCGCTCGGAGTGACCCACTTCCTGATGTTCAGCAAAACGTCGACCAATGTTAACTTTGTACGTATATGTTGAGTTAAGAACCCTCAGGGGTATATTTACTAAGCAGGGAGGTTGCAGTGAGATTGGAAAGTGAGGATATTGCCCATAGCAACCCATCAGATTCAAGATGTCCGTTTCATTTTACACACTGGAGAATGTGACCTTGAATCTGGGCGACATCCCCACTTTGCAATCTCGCTCCTTAGTAAATTTAGGCTTCCGATATATTACATTCTGTATGACCTGTGCAACTTTCTCTTCATTCTTTATCCTCCTTCTCGCATCTCTCACATTCTTATTTCCTCCATGTTGACAAAACACATTATAATTCTCATGTTCTTCCTCTGCAGAAATTTGTGCGCTTGCCTAGAGGACCAACGTTGCATTTCAGAGTGACGCAGGTTGGTATTGAGTGATATTGGTTGGTGCCTTCCTTCCTTCACTCTCTGCACTGGCTTTTCCCCTCTTTCTCTTATGGTATTAATAATTCATTAGGAAAGTCAATTCTTTCACCATTAGAACTGTATTGAAATGTTTAATGGACATACAGAGGGGTCACAAAGAAGCAACGTGATGAACCGCATTATACACTACAGCATGCAGTTACACATATTGAAACTATATGATAACGCTGTGAAGTGGGAAAGGTAAAACAGCATAACAAAACCATGGGGGGGGATGAAATAAATGGACAGGGTAGCAGAAATGGCCTGGGATCTCCAGTCACTAGGTGAGGAGTATAGCCGGTGCTGGGCATATGGGATTACAGTATAAGAAGTAGAAAATACATAGAAGCAGAGGCTTACTAGATGGTGCGGGGTAACTAGGGGCTCACATCACTAGGCCTAGGGGATTAGGTGAGGCTCGTGGAGAGTGGCCTTGGAAAGGATAAGTGTTGTGCACTGAGATGTATTCTTCCCATAGAAACCACTTCATTAGGGGAGTAGGGGAATCCATGTGTTGGTACATGACAAATGTTTATCATAGCGAGCACTTTATAGGTGGGGGCACAGGATATATCCAATTTTGGCATATTACAGCTTTAGTTGCCAGCAAAGGATGTCCCAATATCATCAGAGCAATCACAGGGGTGAGAACAGGCGAGGAACATCCTCAGAGGCCAAGGTGTTGTTCCCAAGAGACATCAGTTCTTATTCCAAATCATTGTATGTGCCTCACTTACCTCTAACAGTGGTGTCTTCTCCCATGCACAGTACTCTCTGGTGAAGGACGTGGTCTCATCCCTGAAGAAGCACCGGATGCACGAGCAGCAGTTCACTCACCCCCCTCTGCTGATCCTCAATAACTTCGGCACACAAGGGATGCATGTCAAGGTGATGGCCACCATGTTCCAGAACATGTTCCCCTCCATCAATGTGCACAAGGTAAGATGGGACTCCTTGCTGCTTACGTTCTCACCATTTTTAGGTTCTTCTTAGTTTGTAAACTGAGACTTTATCTAATAAATCCAGTATTCTGCTTCCTTTAATAAAGAGGGACTGGATCCAGACTGTGGAAGAAATTCCCACACTCTCCAGTAAAGGTTGTGCAGTTTGGTGGAGGATCAGGAATGGAGTGTGGTGATGGTTGGCACTGGGGGAGGGACATAGTACAATAGGAGCACTTCCAGGTTCCTCTTACAGACGGGGGGTAGTGGCCGCTTTCCATCTGTAGGTGAATCTGAATAATGCAATGTCCACATTTTCACAACCACGCGTCCTGTGTTTATCGGTAGTCTGGATTCAGTCCCATATTGTTAAATCTCTGCGAGCTGTACACGCTGGATTTGTAGCCCTTTTCACTGCATGGAAGGGCTACAAATGGAAGTATCCAGAATCCGAGATCCTGTGAAGACGCCTTTAAGTGCATTGCACATTATGTTTGGTAGTAAAACATTGTTGATTGAATTCCTTTGCTACAGGTCTCTCTTGTGCCGTGTGGAGATATTCTCTTTCTCACTTAGTGACTGGAATTGTTTTTGTCTTTCATGTAGGTCAGCCTGAATACAATCCGCAGATGTATCCTCATAAACTACAATGATGACACTCAACTGCTTGAATTCAGACACTAGTAAGTAAGGAGTCCTGACACAGTCTAGACAGTAGTTCTGTTCAAAGTGTTCTATCCCCCCCCATCTGAGTGGGCAGAGGCTATCGCTGTAGAGGAGTTTTAATATATGTGAAATAAACATGAGAATATTCAGAACAGAAGTCAAATAGGGTCTAGTGCCAGTAAGACTTGGCAACCTGTATACCAGTGACTCTTATCTGTCGGTTTTTGGGGGGTTTCGTGTGCAAAGTTACTCAGCGCTGTTAAACTTCCCATCCATCTTCTAAATGTGACGCTTTCAGAATTCCTAACATTGATTTATATTTGAGTGTAGACCTGCAGACAATACAGAAAATACAATATAAATGATAAATAACTAGACATTGGTGTCCCTTACTTACACAGTGACAGAAGAACATTGAGATTATCTTTAGTCACAGCATAGTGTGTGTAGTAGTGAACCTTTCTATTAGATACAGGGAATCCAGCATACGCACCATAGAGGAGACCTATAGGGCCCTGTATAAATGCTTCTTATCTCTCAGCAACACGGGTATGATCATTAGGAATCTGTTGCGTTCCGCTTTATTGCTTTATTCGAGCTCTAGTTGCAATGAAGGTGAACTGTAATGTTATTCCAAGGGAGCGGCTCCACCTGTAACAGCTGTGGATGATTTTCAATGTTCCCCTAATCTTCTGTGTGTCTGTCATTACAGCAGCCTGAAAGTGGTTCCGGTAGGAATGAGCAAGGGGGCAAAGAAGCTTCTTCAGGAAAAGTTTCCCAACATGAGTCGCTGGGAAGATATCAGTGAACTGCTGGTCAAGTGAGTGGGATGGATCATGGATTCCAATAAGTGGGTGTAGGGTTGGGAAGTGTCACGTGTTACCCGAATGAAATTGTATCCAGAATCCCTTCCTGTTAATAAATCTGATGGGCTGGGACAGAGCAGGAAATGGAAGCACTTCAACTCTATGGGGTATATTTACGAAGCCGCGAGTTTGCAGTGAGATTGGAAAGTGGAGATGTTGCCCATGGCAACCAATCAGATTCAAGTTCCCATTCTCCAGTGTGTAAAATGAAACTGAAAGCCTGAATCTGATTTGTTGCCAAGGGCAACATCTCCACTTTCCAATCTCACTGCAATCTCGTGGCGTAGTAAATATACCCCTATGAGAGAAAGGAGGTTGTGAGGTAATTGTATAGTAAGGACTTTACTTGCTATCAAGACTGTCTCATCTTCCCCATTGTATGAAGGGATGGGGTGAAACTCTCAAGGTAGGGCTGGGATATCAGAACTCCATTGTGTGTGAGGGCAGTGGCTTCCCTTCACCCATATTGGAGGATTGATACAATAGGGAATCCGGCTTTGGACCACCACCTCTGCCATAGCGGAATTGAATATAATAAGGCGGGAAGTTGCACCTGGGCTAACATTATTCATCATTAACAAGATGCTTTCCCTCCACTGCGTGTCACCATGGATTTGTCCAGGTGTATCTTTCCAATGTAATCCCTTTTAATTTTAAACTCTGGATTCAGTCCTAGTGCATGTTTCAAGGGGTTTTCCTACTTGCAACTATTGGATTCGTCTAATAACAAAGCAACCTGAAATAAATATCTCCAAATAAGTCAGTTGCGAAAAACAATATCATAACAGCAATGAATAATTGCAGATTGTCACTTCCAGTAATTAAAGCAGTTTAGTAATTAAATGCTTTTACCACAAAGGTCCAGCAATCCCAAGCACTTCAATTACAATAAAATACACTATAATAAAGACATGAGATTGATCAGGGGCAGAAAGGAGTTCTCTAGAACGCCAGGCAAGGGGCATAGAGTAGACAAGATGTCAGCACAAGCTGTTATATAACCCAGGAGGACGGCGGAACATGCAGTGATGACAACAGGTGAAATGTGAGTTTTCGGCCATATGCTATACAAGAGCCAATGTCTAAAAGTTCTGGAAATCTTGTTACTGTTGTTTTCAGAGGCGCCAACCTCTCGGAGAGCGAGGCCGAACAAGATGGGGAACATAATATCACAGAACTGCCGCAGGTGTACGCCGGCAGAGGCAACATGAAGTCCCAGCAGAGCGCTGTGCGTCTTACCGAGGTCCGTACCCCAGCACTATGATGTTAGTGTATAATGATCTCTGATGGAGTTATGTTATGTGACCTTTTTCCACCGCTGTCCATAGATTGGCCCCCGGATGACCCTGCAGCTGGTCAAGATTGAAGAGGGGTTAAGCGATGGCAAAGTTTTATACCACAGCTTCGGTAAGTTCTTATTTCTAATGTTTGCCGATTCTTGTTTGACAGATCACTTAGCAGTTCTCTATCATGACCCATAGTTAAAATTATTGTTTTGGCACGATTGCATTTGTTAAATTCATATTTCATGGAGTGTTGTAGCCACCACCATTAGTCAAGTATCTCTATTTCTATTGTNTACACTATATAAGTTATGGGTTGTCTGGTGATTCGCCTTCAGTGCATGTCGCCATTTTGATTGAATTTCTTTTATTCAGTCCAAAAGACCGAAGAGGAGATCGCGGAAATGCTGGAGCGCAGAGAGAAGAAGCTGAAGCTGAAGAGTGAGCGTAAGAAGAAGCAGGAGCTGGACGTTCAGAACAAGAAGCAAAAGAAAGATGAGAACAAGTGAGTCAATAGCCCTGTCAGCCTGTGGCAGAGATCAGGGCTCAAGGCTGGGCTCATGCAGCAGAAGCCAACAGCTTCATGTAGTTGCATAAGAAAGAAATGCATGTTAAAAGTAAGGTGAGGTCTAGCAGCTGAGTAATGTTCTAATGAAAAGTGAGATTATAGTGAATGTCCAGTAATTTGAACATCTGAATTATGTCATACACACAGTGCAGGGGTGTGTGTGTGTTTAAATATTTGCTGCACATAGTCATGTTTTGATATTGGAACCAGCTTCCCAAAACTTGCCCCGGATGCCCCCTTTACTATGTGCTAAGTGAGTCTTACCTCTCTGCTTACAGGAAGCGCAGCTTGGCCGGCATGAAGCGGAAGCGCGGAGAGGAGGGTGAAGACAGTGAAGTGGAAGACCCCGGCACTACTGCCGATCCGGGAAACCTGTCAGAAGATGATGATGCCGAGTATTACCGACAGGAGGTGGGGGAGGAGCCAGACAAAGGTATTGTTTTCTCAAGTATAGATGCTCTTTAGCAATTTGTCAATTGTTGCGTTTTGTTTTTGGGTATTTATTTTTTTCTGGGTGTCATACCTAGTTCTTTTCAGTGTTTCTGCGTTTTTCTATGTCTATTATGGGGTCCCCAACATACTGGGATCCACTGTTCTACTCTAGAACTTGCTAGAAGGCTAATAATGACGCCTATCTCCCCCACCCTGCAGATCTTTTCCTTGGTGGTAAAAAGAAGTTTTCCCGGCCAAGATCAGGTCCTCCTAGAAAGAAATTCAAAGATTCCAAAGGACCCAGTAAACATAAGGAGGATTCCCGGTCTCCCGGTGGTAAGACCGGGCATCACAAGGCAAAGTTTCCCTTTCAAAACAGATCGAAAACCCCCAGAGGACAATCGGCCAGGCCTGATCGCAAAGGACAGAAAGGCGGTAACAATCTCAAGCGCCAAATGCCACGTAAACACCCGGCCGCCCCGGGCAAGAAAAATAAACCCGGAGCTAAAAAAGCGGGTTCATTCGGTTCTAGAAACACGATGGCGGGAAAGAAGCCCAAGTCAGCTGGCGGACATAGAACGGGAGGGCCGAAGGGCAAAGCATTTAAACAGAAGAAAAAGTCATTTTAAATGGACAACACTATATACATATCTTCTGTACATAAGTGTAAGTAACATCTACCTGTAAAACTACTTTATTTTGCTTCTGCTCCAGTAAATTAAAATGGTTTTCTCCATGTGAAAAAGAGACTTTGCGCTTCCAGTCGTAGCAATGAAGCAGGATAATGTCCTGGAATATGAAACACATCAAGTACGTTTCATCATGCCGACAAGTGGGCATCTGCCTGATACAGTACATATTCCCAAATAGAGTTCTACAAGCGTTCTCTCTGATCATGACATTCGAAACAAGCGCGTTGATGCTTCCCTTAAATGAGATGCTCTTTCCAGCCCAAGCCTTGAAAGTGAATAAACAATACAAGGAAAATCAACAGCGCTGAAAGTGTGCCATAATAAAAATAAATATACTCGTAATGACTGAAAGCAGATTCCATCGACCTCAGATCATATTATATGTGTGTTTTATTAATTTCTTATTAGATATGTTTCGGTTATACCCTGTTCACACTGCACCAAAAACCTGGGATTTTGCCGGGGCGTTCTCTGACGACTGGGATTGTGTCTTAGTGTGAACAGGCGTTCTGCAAATACCTGGGTCTGTTGGCCAAGGAATTGGACCTGGGATCTTTGCAGGGTTATTGCCATGTCAGACACATGTTTATTAACACTGGTTTCAAGGAAAGCAGCTGATTGGAGGGATTAGAGCAGGTGACTTTGAAAACTTCTGTTTTTATTACTCACACTGATACCCTGTTCACACAGAGGGCTATTACGCGGGTAATTCAGTCAACTTCACGGGTAGTGTGCTCAGTGCTAAAATCACTACTAACTACCCTGGTTCAGTGAGAACGGTGTTGACCAGGGTAGTTTGTGAATTTCCAGGGTAATTCAGCACTGTGAACAGGGTTAATTACCAGGGTAATTCAGATCCACAGCTAACACCCCTGTTCGTTAAAAACAGATTTACCAGGGTAGTCTATGTGAACGGGGTATTATTAATGTAGTGTGTACAGCGTTGAGCAAGGAATTTCCTACTTCCAAGGTCAAATGTGTGTGGGGTCTGTAGAGCTGGGATTCTAAAAGCCAGGATATTGCCGGGTGGCAATGTGAACGTGGTATTTGCTTTTATTGCCGCCCAGAGCATGATGGGGAAGACTCGCTCATTACAAGTTAAGGGCGGCATTCCTGTGTGAGTTTTAGTGTCGTGTATTATCATATTAAAGACTTCCTATGGAGCATCTTATCACAGTACCAGAACGGGCAGGACAGGATCCCTTCTCTGTTCTTATTCTTGGCTGTATGACTAATATACACCCCATAGTTTATTTCCACTCTCACTATGACCTGCTTTCCTTCTCTCACGCCATTGCTTATCTAAGAAGAGTGTTAGTGTCATTTGTATGTGGTTACAGAGGATGTATGTGTTTCAGTGCACAGGAAACCTGTAGGTTTACTATAAATCCTCTATACATTCTGTCATACAATACATTGTCTTCCTTAGAGAAGAGGTATGAATGATGCAGCAATGAACCAGGTCTGGCCAAGCCTTGAAACTGGTCTTAATATCCTTTGTGGCGTATCTGCTATGTCCATGCTGTTAAAGTATCCCACAACCATCAGGCAATTTGGGGAAGGCAAATCCTGCAGCCCCTGTATTCATTTAAAGGACATGACNGGGTAATAAGCTTTCACCATACATTTCATCAAAGGAAATCTCTATATTTCTCTTACGTCTATACCTCTATATTTCTCATACATCTTATCAGGGGCCACGTTCATACCATGGGGTATAGTAGGTGGATTATTAGAGTCGTCAAAGGTATATAAAATGATAAATGTGAGGTTCCAGTGACATCAAAATCCCCTATTACACCATTTCCATTCCTCGGGGCACCAGGAGATGCTTTGCTACAGGCCCACAGATTTGGTGTTGCTAATGTTTAAAGGGAACAGAAGATATAAGGGATCGGCGCTAGCCGAATATATATTTAGTATTTAATTTCATAATATGTCATAGCAGGACGGTGCTGCCCCAGAACCAACATCATAATGTTTACAACCAACAGCAAAGTACGGAGTCCTTCACCCTGCAAGCTGCATGGATAGGGGTGACCTGATGATTTTATGAATTGATACTTAATATTTAATAGAATTGATGATCAGTGTTTCTATCAAATCAGCACACACTCTGGAGACGTCATATGGAGGAGTTTATATATAGACTCTTAAATCACCTTTTCATTACTTCGCTAATAATATAGCACATATATATATATATATATATATATATATATAGGGTGTGTGTGTGTATATATATATATAGTAATGACTTTCAGATCTATGTTTTCCATATGCTATTCATTCTTCAACATATTTTATTCCATTTATTCTCTGTCGTCTTATTGCTGATGGTTTAAATGAAATGTTTGCGGTTTATCGCGTTACCCGCTTCTCTTTGTACCACCAGCCAGGACTTCACAAAACCCCTGCTCTACACAATTTCCTGTCACATATCACTTCAAGGTAACTGAATATAAATGCAATGACATAACACCTCTTCAGTTTCCATCTGCATTTCCCGTATTGCCGTTTCTGTTAGAAGTGTGTATAATACATATATATATCTATATATATATATATATATATATATAT
>JABWIB010004663.1:23200-36590 GCA_016617825.1 Platyplectrum ornatum
TATAACCAGGTACAGGAGGGAGAGGAGGATATGATAGAAGAGATATAACCAGGTACAGGAGGGAGAGGGGGATATGATAGAAGAGATATAACCAGGTGCATGAATCACCTTTAATGAAAAGGAAAGGTGTGTTAGAAAATGAGTGTATAAACTGGAGTGTGGTAGGTTCAGAGAAAAACTTAGTTGATATAGCTTGGGATAAACTAGAGAAATAGAATCTGGGGTCAGTTTGGTGTAGAATGGATGGGTGATGTGTCTCTTATGTGCCGCCACTTTCTAATCTGAACTGTCACTTGTGAAGCAGATCATGAAATGATGAGGTAAGGAGAGCAACGCTACAGCAAACAACACACATCCCCTGGCTCTCACGTATGGTGCTATACAGGCCGTCTGATGGCACGAGTAACAGTCACACAGTGAAGTGATAGAGAAACATTGCACACTGTTAATGTGCAGAATATATCATTAGAAATAAAGTAACCAGTCTGTTGTGATAACAGGAGCATAATTTGTGTGTCAAATTGTCACCTCTACTGGATCTCTCTCATTATGTGGATTTAGTTCTGTGAAGGCTGCTCCATATAATGTACAGTCATAATAATTTTGTTGGATGGAATAAAAAGTAATTGGAAGCAAGTGGGCATTTCACAGCGGTCCAGGCGGAGAGACCGGGGAGTAAATCCTAACAGAGCTGAATGCAGAGATAACGCCTGGATTTTATGACTGATAATTGAGTTTAATTACTCAGAACACAATTGTTTTTATGGCGGCAGAAGCAGTTCTTCATTACAAGACACAATCCAGAATGTTTACCATATCTGCCCAACGCCTCTACCAACAAAATCAGCATAGCTGAGTCTGCTAGATGCACTCGTAATCAATGGGGGAAACGTATATTTCTGGGGTATCACTCAGACAAAATACAACCAGTAAATCTCAGAATTACAGATAATAATAAGATAATGAAATGTGCAACAGGGCTGACCGTCAATACAAGGTAACAGCCAGACCACGAGGCCATCATCACCTGATTATCCACACTCTCACCAAATTCTCATCCTAAGGGAGACATCCCACACTGAAGAGCATCGCTCCATCTCTTACTGCCCTGACCACTGACATTCCAGGGACCAGATCCAGAGATGGTGCAACACATGATGAGTTGCGTTTTTTTGCCTAAAATGCTCTGTTCGAATCGTGCAACAAAAAGCGCACCCATGCGCAAGCATTCATGGACCCGCAGTTTACCACATTTTTTGTTTGTGTTGTGTGCAGTATTTATTAATACGTTTTTAATAACATTTTACAACTTTGCCATTTCTATCTTACATTTATCTAAATGGTTTAACATACAAAACCAAAGTGCTGGTCGGAGAAATTTTAAAATATTTAAAATAGGCTGACAATCAGCAAAGTGCTGCAAATATGCCAGCTGCAACCAGCGATCGGCG
Organism: Platyplectrum ornatum; assembly: GCA_016617825.1. Taxonomy (NCBI): domain Eukaryota; kingdom Metazoa; phylum Chordata; class Amphibia; order Anura; family Limnodynastidae; genus Platyplectrum; species Platyplectrum ornatum. The sequence goes on from JABWIB010004663.1 coordinate 24,652, forward strand.
CAATCCCGGACACACCCCAATATCTCATTAAAATATCATACCACGCCCATTTTTGGTGTCCAAAACCACAGAGTCGCAGAGGCACGCAGTCGTTAATGTGCGCATCAATAGCGCCCGGCTATTGTGTGCACAAGCGCAGTACAAGAAGTACAAATTCATGCGCAATTCGCTACTCTTGATCAACCCCCAGGTGTCTTCACAGCTCATGTAGAGATTTCTGCTGGCTCTAATGAAATACTGATACATAGATATAAGGGAAAGGGTAGAGAACAAGGAGCGAGATGAAATGAGGGGTGCAGTGATTACCAGGTATGGAGCATTAATTCAGTTCTGGATTTACAGATGAAACTTTCATAATCCTTATTAATCAGTCTACTTCCATACCAATCACTATGTAGAAATGGAATGATAGTTATACCCACTAACAAGATAATGAGCTAATTAACACTTCAATTACATTTACTGGAACTTTTATGACTAAGGACAGAGACTGTGCAATTATGGATAGACTTTGTTATGGGTTGGATGGGATTTACTGATGTGTTGTGGGAATACGTATAAGCAAGGGTGATTACACTTCCATAGTAATGATCTTGCATGTTCAAACATTAAATTCCTGCGGCAGCCCTCGAGGCATGGAGTTGGTAAAGACTCCATGGACAAAGCGGTGAAGATGGTGCAGTTCTATGTTGGGAGTGTTTCGCGCTCGTCAGGCAGCGCTAGATGGTCCCGCTAGATGGTAAGGCGCTAAACTTACAGGGCAGAAGACACAGGGGGGCTGATCCTAAATTGCACATTGCGTCTGAATGTGTGCGCTGTGCGTGCCGTTTTTTGCGTTTTTTCGCACTGCACATGCGCGCAGAACTCTGGAAAGAAGAAAGGATTCGAACAAGACGCTAAACTGCCGGACGTGAATGCTTGCTTTTTTGCGCGCAATTTACAGTTGCGCTTTTTGGACAAAAAAACACAACTCTGGATTATACGCAGTGTGGACGTACGCAGCAACTTCGTCTGCGCTGTGCCGCAACTCAGGATCAACTCCGGGGGCTGATCCAGAGTTGCACTTAAATTTCTTTTTTAGGTGCAAGTTTAGAGTTGAGCAAAACCATGTTGCAATGTGAGGGGTGTAAATAAATTTTATTCCTAGTGCATGCAGGAAAACACTTTGCTTTGGCATAAAAATCTCACAAATTGCATAGCTTTTTTGTCAGCATGTAAATTAGCATGTAAACTGAGCTAGGAAACTTCACCTAAACTTGCATCCCCTGCAGTTGCATGTTTGGATATGCCCAGATCTACACTTGCTCCTGTTTTGCCCTTATTTCCAAACTTTGCATCAATCTCCTGGTCACAATGTGACACCGGGGCCATGTTCCCTTCTACCACAGGAAAAGAAAAAAAAAATCTTAAATTTTAATGTTCAGAGAATGCAAAACTCTCTTCAGTTAAATAATGGATAAATACAACGCAATCTGCAGCAAAGAGAGAGGCATTAATATTTTATTATGTACATAGGCAATATCATTTTACAGCCGTACACATTATTTTCCCTGTGAATTAACATAACTGCTTCCTGGTAAAATAATTGCTGTTCTGCTGGATGTCATTGGAGCTGAAGGACGCACAGCATGTACAAGTCTCCTTAATGACATCCTCGTGGAAGGTGTCTCAGGAATCCGGGACACATGAGGGACGAGGTTTCTAGAGCACAGGCTTCTGGGAAAAATCACTTCCATCTCCTCTCAGATGTGTTTCAAAAACGAGGAAGAATTTCTAGACCACAAGGTGTAGACCAGCGGCTGCCCATATCACGATACCAAAGTGTAGACCTGCGGCTGCCCATACCACAATATCAAGGTGTAGACCTGCGGCTGCCCATACCACAATATCAAGGTGTAGACCTGCGGCTGTCCATACCACAATATCAAGGTGTAGACCTGCGGCTGTCCATACCACAATATCAAGGTGTAGGCCTGCGGCTGCCCATATCACGATACCAAAGTGTAGACCTGCGGCTGACCATACCAAGATACCAAGGTGTAAACCTGCAGCTGTCCATACCACGATAGCAAGGTGTAGACCTGCCGCTGACCATACCAAGATACCAAGGTGTAAACCTGCGGCTGTCCAAACCACCATACCAAGGTGTAAACCTGCGGCTGTCCATACCAAGATACCAAGGTGTAGACCTGCGGCTGCAAATACCATGATACCAAGGTGTAGACCTGTTGCTGTCCATACCACGATACCAAGGTTTAGGCCTGGGAAGTGGACCCATAGCAACCATGTCACCGGTGCACCTGCAGCAAAATGTAAAATGACACTAGGGAGGGAACACAGAATATTACCTGGCACTGGAAGGGGGGACTGCAAAAATCCACCTCTCTAAGAACCATCACTTTCCTCAGATGTTTCATTTGGTTTGGCTCACTGGCAGCTACCCTCTATGTATAGCAGTTTTATGTTTGATAAGGTTCCTGTCACCATTATCCATGATCGAATATTTCACAGGATCTATAACTTATGATTGCGGACAGTAGTGGCAGAGCATTATCACCATCACGGGTAAGATGACCCCAGAGGATTTCAGTTGTGCGCCCTATGGAATAATTAGCTTGCCATTAGCACTCAGGTACGGTGGGTGAGGTAGCCAATAGATGAAGCCGCTCCTCGCCTAATGCACGTTTCCAAAGCAACCTTGATTTATGCGCTTGGCTGGCGCTTTACGAGCAGCATAACGGGCTGCTAAGCGATGTAGATGAGACAATACCTTGCTCTAAATGTACATCTTATGTTAATTATAGATGAAAATGCCTGAGGTTATTGCTTAAAAATGTAATGAAGAGATGTATTTGTTACACATCATTATATACGTAAAATAAATAAAGCATCCTTTGCATTGTGGTCCTCCTGCAGTCATGTGCCCTGGGTGTTTGTGGTAGAGAGATGACGGTGTCATGGCAGGATGAGCAGGTGTACGTTACGGTCACCGGTATATGACCATCAAGCGATGGTCACATACAGGACAAATAGATATACAGCCTGCAGAGTACACTACCACTGCACCAGACATACAGTGTCCCATGTGTAGAGGAAGGAAATATGGTGGCCTGAATGGCAACAACGTAGCTCACAAACTGGCCCAATGCTGGCTGCAGGCTGATGATGCCTCTCGTTACTGAGAGTGGAGAGGGTTACTGGCTGGTAAATCAGGCGTAGTCAGTGCACAATGATAATGGTGTGTCAGACACAGAGCGTCCGGGACACCGGCACGCTTCAATACAAATTAGCCGTTATTATCCGCTCTGCTGCACCGACATTAAATGGGCTTTTTATATTCTACCTTCTTAATTAGAAAGTAAATGAAAAGCTACAAAACGATGACAAATGACTGAACTGAGGCAGTTTCTATGAAGTGACAGTGGTATAACCCCCAACATCCATCGTAAGCTGCAGGAAGCTGCTTATTCTATGGACAGCAATCCATACACTCTGCCTGGTATGCAGTGTCAGTGTATTTTCTGTACAGATCCAGGGGCTATGCTGAGGCTACATGAACATCACCACAGATACTGAGAGTTCTGTTCTTGTCACTATCACAGCTGTTGACATTATGTGAGACAGGTGTAATATATTATGTATCGAGTCACAAGGCTTCAGAAGCACCCACTTTGGGCCCTGGAGCCCCAGGGGGCCCATGGTTGCCTAAAATCAGGGCCCTGTTTTAAATTAAATATATTTAATGTTCTTGTAGTATTTTAGAAAGGCCCAAACCAGTAACATTATTATTACAGACTGTGTGCTCCTTACCAGTGCCTCTCTAAAACAGTTCTCATTGCATACACACACACACATATATATATATATATTTATATATATTTTTATATATATATATATATATATATAGAGAGAGAGAGAGAGAGAGAGAGAGAGAGAGAGAGAGAGAGAGAGACATGGGGCCCCAAATTGATATCTTACCTAGGGCCTCATAAAGTCTTAATCTGGCTCTGTGTCGAGTACACAGTCTACACAGTCATACAGTTACACAGGATCCAGACACATATTTCATGGTTTTCAAGGTTAGGAGTCCAGGATGATGCCAGTCCTGGCTATAAAGGCTCCAGTATAATGTGGTGACTGAGAATTGCAGGAAGTGGAGGAAGATGCAGCTTTTATGAAACATAACTGTATGGATGTCACAGACAGGTCACACATGTACCCTCACAGCTGCCCGGCCCATGAGCCTGTGAATACCAGAGGTTGTACTAGCTTTTATTTCTGTTGGTTTTCTGATGGAAGCAATGAATACACGTATAAAGATAACATTAGTCAGGGACCGGCCACTGAATAACATTTCAGGAAAGCAGAAATAACTTGATTTGAAATAAGACACGTTAGGGACCTGGCTGGCGAGTAGCAGAACAGGAACCAGACTCTCGGCTGGAAATATTAACGCTCTCGCAGACTCTTATCTTTGACAGTTCTGCTGTTGGTATCGGCGTGGTTCACTTACAGTCATCCCAAAAGGTTTCTCTGGAAGACAGCATCTCGTCAAGAGGGCAAACATAGGAGCAAACATTAATGCAAATCAAGCAGCGGGTACGCCGGAGTGCCAGACAATATCCAGATCAGGGGATTAGTCTGTGCCCAGAATAAATCACCGCTCGTAATGTTGCAATAATTAAACCCTTAAAGGATTCTGGGCGGCACTTAATATGCAGAAGAGCCGTCATTAGGAGTGTGAAACGTTATACGAGTCCCGTGTGTGGCTCATCAGAAGAAGATGATGAGGGGCACTCACAAGATGCTTTGCATATGCCCTCTATTCATATAGATGCCAAGCTGATGCCCTTGTACCATCCTAATGTGGTCCATAGTCCTATAAAGGGGCAGATGACTGAAAAGAAGGTAGAAACAGACAGGTCTATGGTGATGGCAGGATCGCTCCATTGACTACAGTACAAGAGATCACCAATGACAGGAGGATAAGTTCAGAGACCAAAAACAGAAAGACAGAAAACCAGATATTCCTGTGATCTGTGGAGGGATGATATGGCAGGTGACCTGCATACTATTATATGAACACTTATGTAACCCAGGTTACTGAACTATCTGCCAGCTGTTATAAAGAAAAGGCCCATACCACGGAGGAGGATGAGTAGAAAGAAGGTCATCAGGGAAAGGGTCCAGCACATAGCCTGCTCTACCCTCTCTGCATCCACTATGCACCTAAATAAAAAGTCTGCACTCCCCCAACTACAGAGCACCCTACCCATAGGACCCATAGAACCCAGTAATGGATGTGATAGAGCGGTCATATAATATATAGCAAGGCTCGAAGTGGGAATTTCTTGCTAAAAGTTCCTTCTCCAGTATGGAGGGGTCAGGACCTATATAAGGGGTCGGTGATTAGCGGTAGAAAAGACACTGGTATGCCATACTGGCATATACCAGCCCACTTCGAGCCCTGATAAATAGTAGTAATACATGTGATAGAGCAGTCAAACTCTCATTCACACATTAATCACCTCCCGAATTGGCTCATAGCAGTACTTGAAGTGTGCCGATATACACTGGTATGGTATACTGATACCTTTTCCAAATCCCACCCCATTGAATAAGCCCCTCTCCCTCCAGACTTATGCAAGTTTAAAATACATATATAATATATGGCTGCCACTTTAGTAAAGGGCTATTGCTGTGTATTAGACCACACACAGGCCAAGATTAATATTTATGTTTTAAATATTTTTCTTATTGACAATCATTTTATTCAGTGGTGTAAAACAGTGATGTGAGCTAATGTCACTCAGCTAAGGTAAAACAAACCTCTGCTAGGTTAGGAGCAGTCCAGCTATTTATTTATTATCGTGTTTCCCAGATAATAGGACCTACCCTGCTAATAAGCCCTATCCTATTTTATAGTAATCTGTCTAAAGTAAGCCCTCCCCCAAAATTAAGCCCTATCTAAATCACTGCCCTGTGCTATGCTATACCTGAAAATAACCCCTAGCCAAAACTAACTACCTGTAACTACGGTACTAATGTACAGCCCTGCGCTACGCTTTCTCCTCTCTCCCTATGTAATGTAATGTGCTGTGCTGTGTGCATGTTCCCTCCATCTCCCTCCCTCTATGAGACGTCATAAGCAGTAGCAGTGGTAGCCATGAGGAGATCAGACCACAGGAACCAGAGCAGTGCAGGTCCAAAGCCGGACATCCCATCCTGGAATCAGCCCCAAGAAAATAGGGATTTGCTGGCATGCGGCTAATATGTAAGTACCACAAAGACCTTGGTGAGGAAAAACGACTTGGTGGACAAGGCAATGCAGCAGCGCAAATCTCGACCACTGAGAGGAAGCAGTGAGATAGACCCAGTGGAAGAACCCCTTCTTCGCCCGGAAAATCCAGCTTCTCCAAGCCCAGGAGAAACACATTAGCTACACCCCCTTGAAGAAAGTCTCCTCCAAAGGGCTTCTTTCCAGCTTCTACTCCTGCCTCTCAGGACATTTTATGGATTATTTTCTGGGACACACTATTGGTGTAATCCAGGAGGCTTGGTGCCCTATGGACTGTTTTAAGGATGCTTTTTGGGTTGCCAGGAATTGCCTCATCATAAGAAGGGAGAAGATGTCCATTCAGGACTGTCGCATGCTGATCCACAGTCTTCTTAGAGAGAGAACATCCGAGGCAGTCCTGAAGAGGAGGAAGATGATTGCGTTGGTTTCCTTTTCCCCTACTCTTCTATGTGACTATTGTTTCAATAAATCTTTGGGACCGTGACTTCCCCTCCCTCACCCCTGTCATATTGTTCATATGTTTTTTTGCTATGTCCTGTCTTCATTTTTTTTTTAAGCAAAAGGTTTTATCTCAATGTATTCATTTTCCCCTTATGTGTCTGTCTTTCAGTAAAGCTTTGAGCCTTGTGAACTCAAACCCTCTTCCCCTTCACCTACTCCCCCTTTTATAGCCAATGCTTATGTGATAAATGGTTAGTGGAGTGTTTGATGATGAGTGTAGGATATTATTATTATTTTGAACTTCATGTATTGCACTATATAATATGTATGATTTATGTTTTATGGAATATAGGACTGCCCAGTATACATGTAGGGGACCCTTGGCTATCCATGCGTGGTAGACATCAGACCATGGGAACCAGAGCAGTGCCGGTCCAAATCCGATCACCCCATGCTGGAGTCAGCCCTCATTAAAGTCAATTGGGAATTAATAGCTTGCATGCGGCTAATACGTAAGTACCAAAAAGACCTCGACCAGGAAGGACAACTTTGTGGACAAGGCGACACAGCGGTGTAAATCTTTGCTGCTGGGAGGAAGCTGTGAGATTTACCCAGCGGAAGAACCCTTTCTTCGGCCCAGAAGATGCTCCCAGCCCAGGAGGGAGAAATTAATTCACCCCCTTGAAGAAAGCCTCCTCCAAAGAGCTTCTCTTCAGCTTCTACTCCTGCCTCTCAGGACATTCATTCAACTTAAGGATTGTGTGCCCAGAATTTGCCTAGACTACTGTATTGTATGGATTATTGTGTCCCCCTTGTATTTCCTTGTCTTCAGGCTTGTACAGGGCTAGAGGTCACTACCTGCATTACAGTATATACAAACACCCCTTGCATTAGATAAAGGCAATCCCTGTGTTATCCCCCCCTCCCCTCCCCTGTGCATTGGGTATGGACATACCCTGGTAATACAGGTACACACATTATACTTGGGTCAGGAGGAGACAGGCATCTCTGAGCCTCTCTCATTGAGATTCCGTCCACACGGAGCAATCAGTTCACACTCCGTTGATACAGATAGAAAACCCATCGTCATCACAAATATTACAGGAATAATTGAACATCTGGGGATTTGTATTCCGGACCATTCTGCAGTCTTTACAGACTGTGGTAGCTGTGTGAAGGACAAAGAGGACACAAATGACAGACGGGCAGCAGAGAAATCTGTCCAGTCCCCTGCACCTTGGGGCACTACAGAGATTTACCTACCCCAGCTTCACCAGGGGAGCCTATACTTAAAGGCTAGAGAATGGTCTCTTATGTACATTACCCAAAAAATACACAATGGGGCCCCCTGTCAGCCCAGTCAGGGGGATTCATAGCCTATAAGTCATGAACATTAGAGACGCATATGGTGGCCTTCCCCTGACTTATCTCCAGACTCCCCCATCCAGGACATGAGCAATTCCCACCTGCTCCAGCACCAGATGCCGCCAGACAGGTGATATAAATATCTGCCATGTGGAGATTATAATTACAGCATCTCAGGGACTATCAATCCCAGGATCATCATTACTGACTTACCTGAGATAATGTGTTGCCACTGGTCCCAGAAATGTGGCGCACACACTTTCATAAAGCCTTGCTAATGACCTTGCCCAGGTTATATTGTATTGCAGGCTTCTGTTAGTGACACGTGTATTTATTTTTTTTTTAACATTCTTTATTTATGGAAACATATCAATAACAGCAGTACAGGAGGGAAAAAAGGGTCATACCATATTCTACAATGAACAGGGAAAGGAACAGTACTGAACTGCGTGCGGAGTGCGGACGGAGCTTAGGTCAGACCAAGCCCGACAGTAAGCAAAAATACAAAATAACAGAAAACGTCCAAGGCACACGGTATATCAGACAACCATAAAACAGTTACTTAGATAAATTGTATAAGGGGCACGTGTATTTATTTTACGTTACGTTTACTATTTAGTGAACATGGATTGACAATTTCACTTAAAACCACAACTTCAAACTAAATTACTCACAAGATTCTATCACTAAGCTCACCCTGTACCAAAAACATGGCCGCCATTAATAAATAACGCCTGCATTATCGCCATCCTACCAGAATGTGCTGCCTCCCACTTCACAGTGCTGGGCTGGCTTTCTAAGGAGGTAATAAGCCTCTGGTGACCAGACGTCTTGTGCCAGGAGCTCCACAGTTATTATCAGCCTCTGTCGTGGAAACCTTGTAGGAATGTAGCCAGTTCTCCAGGCTCCAGCACCATAATATCATATACTGGAGGTGACGGAAGCACAGAAAAACAAATGTTGCACTTACATCTCCCACTTGGCAGTGAAGATTATCTCAGAGTATCACCAGCCACAGGCAGCTCATCTGTCAATGATGTGTTCTACACAATTTACACTTTTCTATGACTTGTTTATATCACTGTAATACACAGATCCCTTAATACACAGGAAAAGCTCCATTGTTACATGGTGGAAGCACAGAAGCCTCTACCCCTCTTATTCTCCAGGGCCGGGGTTCAGATAAAAGTATTTAATTAACATTCTCATTATGTTCGTGTAATCCAATTTCCAGACGCAGAAAGTGTCCGTACATCCGGGGCTAAGCCTTATAAAGAACATTACTCATTGTAGCGACATATCAACATTAATAATATTATTATTTAATGTGCTCTGAACAGTCCGTTGCCCCGGCCTGTCTCCAACCACACACATGAAACAGATCCAGGCTCTACTGGACCAGACACACTCTGTCAGATGGGCGTGTGGTGTGCCAAAGACAGTTATTGTACACTATGAGCTGGATTAAACTTTACATGCATTTACATCACACCCAGAGACAATCATTTAAAAGAAAAACGAAATGGGTACAGCGCAGAAATATTGAGGTAGTGTCCTGCACTCGCTATTGCGGGTGAATGAGGGGTGTGACCTCCATTCACCTGTTCCAGGGTTAGGAAGCTGCGGGATAAGGACTTATATTCCAGTTCCAGAGTGTGACACCTACACCACAACTGAGGGGATAATGAAGGAGGCAGTGCTCCGAGTGTCACAGGACCTCCATTCTTCCTAATTATTGCCAGAACAGGTCCCTGGAATGTTTTCCTACCACCAGGAAGCTCTACCTATGATGTACTCAGAGTGCTGTAATTAATATACTGCCGCCTGTCATGGGCATCGGGAGGGAACGGACTCTGTGCCAGCAACAAAGGGGCACAGCTGCTGTGTGAACTGCTCTTTGCTTCTTACAAATGATTTGTGGAAGATGCTCCATCTGTTTCCCACCCAGAGACCTATCCCAGAAGCTGCCCTGATCCAACATTGCAGGGCTGGTAGCCGTAGTATACTGGGAATAAGAGTATATATGAAGAACCCCCCACACCCACTGCACCCAATCTCTTTCACAGTTAAATATACACCAGGCACCATATAATAGCAGGCACCATACACAAGTGTAACAAACTATAACATAAGCACAGCCCTCTCACCCTACAAACCAGAATTAATCTGGTGATAAACTCTTAATAGAACATTTAATGAAAGGTAAAAAAATACAACAGTAAGAAAACCTGTAATTTCTTAAGTGTTACAAGCTGTAACAGAAATGTCATTTCTGGCAAATGACATTGCCATAAAATACTGCCCCAAGGGTTAATACCAAAATGCTGACTGACCTATAATCGCCCAGACAAGTAAGCATCTGAATATAGTCTAGTAAAGTGAAAGCATGTCAGACAGGTGATTAATACCCAAGTCTTCATTTACACCTGTTTTGCCCTTACTCCCAAAACTTTGGATCAGCCCCAGTGATTTCTGTGGTGATCCATCTACTGTCTCCCCCAGTCTCTTTAGGGGCAGAGAGACTGGGGGAGATGTGAGGGGCCTCACATCTATGATTGGGTGTTATGCATAAAACTGCATTTTTTGTGGGTGAGCTGTGACATAGGTATACGTAGAACGTGAATCTCGGCCTGTATATAAATCTTACCATTAAAAGAGGATGTCCATAATGGAGACTGCCTAAGAACCACATACAAGGTTCGGATCGATCAATGCCTTCAACACATCCACAAACCTTATACAGGCTCGGATAGAATCCACGCTGCGACCAGAAAAGACAACCTTCTGCCAATAATCCTGCTGTAAGCGCTATTTCTATAATATCCACAGCAGGGCTCGAAGTGGGGGGGTATATGGGGGTATGACATACCGGCACTTCTCCCACTGAGGTAATTGAAAAATGTCAAATCTCCATTGACTTCGATTATATCCTGGATTTCCATACCGCCACTTCTAAATTTCCACTTCGACCACTGATCCACAGACTATACCCCAGATATTCACCTCAACACAATAACTGAGCAGCTGCAGCCCGGGCAGGGGGCATTATCAGAGGGGAGATGAACAGCCCCAACATCTGGCCCATCTCTGCAAATAATTCTATCCTAGAGGCAGGCGCCTGGCTAAAACAAACCTCGTATTGTAAACAGCAGAGAGGCACCGCAGTCCCACTGAGTCTTCATACACTCTATTATTATTATTATCATCATCATCGTTATTGTTTATGGTGGGGTAATGCATTTTGAGAGAGAAAGAGAGGTGGGGGGAGACAGAGGGAGCAATGAAAGAGAGAGAGAGGGGGGGACCAATGAAAGAGGGAAGGTTGAAATGAAAGAAAGAGAGGGCTGAGCAATGAAGAAGAGACAGGAAGCAACGAAAAACCGAGAGAGAGAAAAAGAGAGAGAGAGAGAGAGAGAGAGAGAGAGAGAGAGGAGCAATAGAAGACAGAAAGAGGGGAGCAATAAAAGAGAGGAAGCAATGAAAGAAAGAGAGAGAGGGGAGCAATTAAGGAAAGAGAGAGGGGAGCAATGAAGGAAAAAGAGAGGGGAGCAATGAAGGAAAAAGAGAGGGGGGCAATGAAGGAAAGAAAGAGGGGACAATGAAAGAGAGTGGGGAGCAATGAAAGAGAGAGAGAGAGAGAGAAGGGTGCAATGAAAGAATGAGAGAGGGGAGCAACGAAAGTGAGAGAGGGAGCAATAGAAAAAATAGAGGGAGCAGTGAAGGAAAGGACCTTGAAGTGGACACCACATCGCCCAGCAAATGGCAGTGAAAGAGGACCAGGTGCCATAAGGACAGGAGGAATGTGGGCTTACCCACCCCCCAAAAATGCTTCTGC
>JABWIB010004665.1:0-12045 GCA_016617825.1 Platyplectrum ornatum
CTTTAATGAAAATTATTCAATTTTATCTAGTAAAGATTTATATATATATATATATATAGCCTTCTATTGCTAGCGCTGTACATTTTTACTCTTTTGATTTAAGCTGATTTACAGCTGCTGGTAACTAGTTGTATATACTATTACTAATCGTTTTTATTACATTATAAGATTCTTTCTTTGAGGGCTGCAATCAGCAGGTAATACTACTACTTTTGCATTTTTTATATTTTCTTAGAAGACAATTATAAAACAAATTCCTATTTAAAATAAAAAAATCAATACAAATGGCAAAATGTCCCATTTTATTCCAATTCAATTTAACCAATTGAAATATACATTTAGCCGTGACATTTAAAATAAGTCAATGTGTTAAATAAATGTAATAAACTGAGTCACTTTTGTTCGCCTACACATACATGATTGTAGAGAAATAAAGGATATTAGATGCATATTAATTGGAAATGTCATAGTCCTTGTATCAATGACTTAAACATATAGGTGGTTATGTAATTGTCCAAAGATGAATGCTAGAAAAGAATAAAAGAAAGAAACAAGGTCAGCCAAGTCTCATACAGAAAAGAAACCACCGTTACTATTATTTAACTATAACCTTCCCCCCATTCTGTAATTTTGTATATATAGCTATATATACTATATATAGATTGCAGCTATTTGNATCTTGCCTTTGAATGCATCTGGAATCATGTTTACAACTGCCTCAAGGTGCTATCCAAGGTGCATCTGTCATTTGTGAGAACCGGATGGTGAGATAGAGCATACTGCTCCGGGTCACTGTATTGTAAAGTTCAGTACGTCTACACCAGATGAATGATGCATTAACTGACACTTAGGCCTAAATTTACTAAGCCCATAGCAACCAATCAGAATCAAGCTCACATTCTTCAGTATGTAAAATAAAACTGAGAGCTCGAATCTGATTGGTTGCTATAGGCAGCATCCCCACTTTTCAATTCCCCTGCAGTTTCCCTGCTTAGTAAATTTAGGCCTTAGTCTGTTGTCAGCAGAAAATAGGCAAAAAGAAATATGGGTAAAAGGGATACATATCTCCAATGACATTAAACCCACTGGAGGAAAAATCAATAATTTATATTATCATGGTTATCAATAATAACCATGAAAATATGAAATATTTGACACATCAATGGTGTGTCAGAATCTGCTCCTACAGTATATGCCTGTTTTTTACAAAAATATACTTTCTCTCCACTCCTAACAAAGTCGATTTCTCTTTACTGGGACTATCATACATCACATGTTCCCACTCTCTAATTTATACCGTCTCCACAGATCTTCTCCTCCGAATTTAGTGAATGAGGGCCCTAGTGGTTATACAAAATTAGGCGCATATCTTTGGGGCAAATAAAACCGATAATGAAATTTACAATCATCTTGACGAAGAATAGTTCTGGACTGGTGCATAAGTGCGGTAGTTTGTATATAGCCACATAAAACTCATTCATAGTTTTGCAGACAGAGGTCCAAGGTAGTTCCCTGGTATGTATTATGGAAGTGATGGTTGTGTTATGTGTAGACATTGCAATTGCACAAAGAATATAGCTCTGAACAAGTGTTATATTTTTTTTTAACCTACACATTGCACACTGCATACCCAACCTCCAAGGAAATGATCATAAGGTTAGTTGCTAACCAAATGGTATAGCTGTGGAGTGTTGTCGGCAGCATCCTATCCTGTGCTTGATGCAAATCTTTAGCTGTAACCTCGTAGCAGTATTACGTGCTCAGAATTGCAGTAATTGCATGCACTTCTGTTCCTCTCACGTCTCAATTCGGCCTATAATCTTCAACTTTATAGATCCAATACAATGATGGACTGCCAAGGCAATATTTTCTTTAAAAAAAAGTAAATAAAAAAAAAAGTTTATTTTAACCTTTTGTACATGCAAGCAAGATTGTCGTTATAGCACAGAACAAAAAGAAAAACAGTTCATCTTTAGAAATGTTCTGATTTATTCTGGATCACATTAGCGAACAAGAACATGGAGTCTAACACAACGATAATGGGTTTTCATAAATATACCTATTTCAAGGGCTCTTACAATGGTCAATTAAGCAGTGGTCTCAGAATAGCCTTGCAGGAGAGAACGTTTGCAAAGGTTACGTCTCCATGGATTATTTCTGTTGAAGTGCTCCAGGATAAAAGTATTTTGTGCAATGCATTTGCTTTATACATGCACCATAAGAAAACTAATAATGAAAGCAGTTGAATAATACAACTAATCATCTATAATCTAAGTTTTTACATGGTGACTGCTGCTGTGCACAGTATTTGTAGCTACAGTGCGTATGTACCAGTACAGATGGTTTTAGTAAAATTAAATATGTATTTATGTACAAAATTTGTGGTTGATGCATTTTTAATAGCTGGTTTTATGTATTTAATTGAGCAATATATATACTACAAAGGAAAAGAAACAAAGCAAATACTTAATTGGTCTGATCACCACCCACTTCACTAGTGAATATTAGAGAGCTGGTTGTAAGACTGGGAGAACAGCACAAATTACAAGCTTGGCAGCATAGGTAAAAGTTATAGTTATAGACTGATAATCAGGAAATATTTATAATATCTTCAAATTTAATTTCATTTAAAAACCCTAAAACTATTAACATGTAAATTGGTTGTTCTTCCGATCTATGTGTTTATTTCTGCTGAATGCATCCTGAGATAGAGTGCACAGAGACAAATTATTATTAACAGAGGACAAATAATGCAACTCTGAAAAAAAGTCTCTAAATGTGTCTTGCAAATGAAAATTGTAGGCATTTCTATGTGGCATGTTTCATATTCTAGAGATCAGGGCTCAAAGTGGGGTGTATATGAGGGTATGCCATACCGGCATTTCTCCCACTGATGTCATAGAAATACTACAAATCTCCATTGACTTCTATTATATTCAGTGTTTCCATACCGCCAATGATGAATGTCTATGATGATAGAGATGATATTAATATGTCTATTGACAAGGCAATTCTCATCAGTGAGTGTCTAATACAGGGGGTGGGGTGTACAATAGTATACAACATTGGACTACATCACCTTTTGACTGAAGGGGCTGTGTAGGATATTCTAACACTGGTCTAATAAGTGCAGTGTGAGTGTATGAAGCTAGAAAAAAAAATCTTGATTGGTTCTGCTTTCAGGGTTTAGCTATTGCAGTTCTAATACCTAACCACTGCTGCAACAAATAACAATACAACAAACTAGCAATACAAATGATGACAATACACCTGCACACACACTGTAGATCAACCGAATGTTAAAAATATTTTTATATTATAGTATTTGGTGTTTTGTGGAAACTACCTTTAACCGCCAATTGCTGAAAAGATTTACTGACAAGTCTGAATCAGTCCCTGTAAATGTATATTTTTTAAAATATATCTGTTAACTTTGTTATATGTTAACTTTTATTTTAGAACTGTTGATAAGTTATTGATGGCTGTTTTAAATGCTACAGTATTTCAATTAGTAATTTGCATCATTAATGGAGCATGGAGGCAGCTATATATCAGACTATAGCAAATCACTAAATAACATATAGTTATTGGGAATACCTATTTTATGTATTTTTTAGATAAGATTTGTACTAGTAAAACAACCTCAGCACCATGCTAACTAATATATATATACATATATATACTCAGCGAATCTATCCTTTCGTTCTCACACTGCCCTGACGAAAGTCGCTTATATGGCGACTGAAACTTTGGCCTAATGGATATGTTTAAACTATTAAAATAAATTACGACTAAACTATTTAACGAAGTCTCCAGAGTGCTGCCATCTTTCGAGAATATATATATATATATATATATATATATATATATATATATATAAATTAAATGAAAAATATAAAGATACACAAATATAAAAAGGGAAGCGGCTGATACCTCAAAGTATCACATTTATTCCAGATACTCCACACTAAACTTACTGCTTCATTAAATTAAAGCTGTCACTCTCTCATATCCACATAACTCAGCCACCTTGTACTTTGTTGATATTGCAGAAGCAATGTATTAATAATTAACTACTTTCCATATTTTCATTCGTCATATTTTCAAGAAGCCAGTACTGCGCTCAAATCAGTAACTTTTAGTTTATACAGGCACAAACTGTTCTATTGAACATAATTTTAAGTAGTCTAACCCCTAATGATCCTTCATTTCAAAGGAGCAATTCATAAGATGCAGTCCACATACTATAGGTTTGAAATAACAGACAATTCATATGCAAGTGTTTAAAGTATGCTTTCTATATGTGTGATTATGTATAATAAAAACAGTCTAATCTAAGAGTGTATGTTACTTGCTTCTCTCTAGCAGATTTTATTATTAACGTTTACTTAATACATACATTTTTGTGGCGCAGTACATAGTAAGAGTACATACATAGCATGGGGTACAGTGTAATAGTATACAATACAGACATGAAATCATATACAGTATGGGGTATAATGCCTTAGCATACAGTAATAAACCTGAAATATACACATAGCATGAGGGTGCAGAGTAATCACAGAGAGGGTCGTGAAGTGTAAAATGTATTACACTGAAGAAAGACAGGAGGGAGGGGGTCCCTGCTCATGAGAGTTTACATAATAAGGGAGGGGGAGGACAGTACAGAAGACCCTGGGATGAGGGGGAGAGGGTAGAGAGATTAGGTGGAGGAGGGGTAGACCAGGCTGAAGTGGCTTCTTCAGGCTGATGCAGATTGAGGCCTACTTACACGAAGGGCCCACAGTACAGGACTATCATCTTTAAAGATATGTCATGAACACATGTGGGCTATTCCCTTGTTATTTCATTATCAATTAATAAAGGTCTGGAGATGATTCTAGGTGTGATGGGGCTGATTCAGCCCTGCGTCTCCACCAGCCAGCATGCGCAGATCGGCTCTGAATGGCACGGAGTCGGGCGCAAAGCCTTACTCCGTGCCTCTGCGACTCCACCATATGGAAATGAGAAAAGGGGCGTTCCACACAACTTTTCTCATTAGCATATGCGCTTTTAGCAGGGCTAAGCCTGGACATGGTGCAGGCTTAGCGCAGAGGGACCGTGGCAGGTAATGTCCTATGGACAATTGTCTGCCTCATTAAGGGTTAAAAAAAGTTTAAAAAAATAAAATAAAACTAATTTAAAAAAAATATTAAAGTGTTGTGTTTGGTTTTTTTTTTATCATTTGTTTTTTTTATTTCTTTTCTTTTTTTTTCATTCATAAAAGCCAGCACGTGTGCCGGCTTTCATGCTCGCAGCGTACGCTCTAATCTAGCGTACCGCTGAATCAGGTCCGATTTTTGCATTTGAAATCTGTTGCTCTCGAATTAATATGGGATCCAAAGAGCTGTCACCATCAGTGAAGCAAGCCAACATTACACTGAAAAATCACAACAAACCCATCAGTTTAGTAGTAGTGTCATGACATGGTCATGTATGGCTGCCAATGGTACTGGTTCCCTTGTATTTATTGATGATGTGACAAAGCAGCAGGAGTAATTCTGAAGTGTTTTGGGCTATATTATCTGCTAATATTCAGGTAAATTCTGCAGAACTCATTGGACGGCGCATCACAGTGCAGATGGAAAATGACCTCAAGCATACTGCAAAAGCAACCATAGAGTTTTTTAAGGCTAAAAAGTTGAATGTGATGGAATGGCCAATTCACTCACCTGACCTGAATCCGATTGAGAATTTCACTTAATGAGGACAAAACTGAAGTGAAAATGCCCCAAGAACATGCAGGAACTGAAGACCCAGCGTCTGCTGATGTCTATGCGTTCCAGACCTCATGCTGTAACTGACTGCCAAGGATTTACCACAAAGTATAAAAAAAATGACATTACATTTACATTACATTTAATATTGATTAGTTTGTCTCGTTACTTTTGGTCCCTTAAAAAGTGGGAGGCACCTAGAGGAAACCATTGTATTTCCTACACCGTTCACCTGATTTGTTTTGTAAATACCTTCAAATTAAAGCAGTTAATTTATATATGATATATATTTAGATGACCTCATTTAACTTTGTATTCTTGTTTATAAAAAATATAGTTCATAGCAGAGTCTGCTACAAAAGCATTGTTTTATTTCACTTTCTCATTTTGTGAAGCGGTAATACCAGACACCTGGCTTGCAGCCGTGAACTGAATTAATCCAGCCTGGAACTAAAGTAACGATCAGTGGAAAGGTGTATAGTAATTCATTAGCAAACCATGCCAATAACACGAGGCATTCAGATAAACTGTGTGTATTTTGTAGCTTGGCCAAAGTGCTTAGGCATAGCCCACAAAAAAATCAGCATACTCCCCTCAGACTAAATCAATACCCAATTGCTGAAGGGCTTCAGTGTTTGCCTGAAGATTGTAAATTAGTAATAGAACACAATTAAAGCTTTCTCATGAAGATGTGCCTCATATCA
The DNA here is from genome assembly GCA_016617825.1 of Platyplectrum ornatum. Lineage (NCBI taxonomy): Eukaryota > Metazoa > Chordata > Amphibia > Anura > Limnodynastidae > Platyplectrum > Platyplectrum ornatum. The sequence continues at coordinate 6,461 of JABWIB010004665.1, forward strand.
TTAAAATTTGTATTGAAATAAGTTCAAATAATGCATGTTGTAAATATTTAATCATCATCCAGTGAAATCAATTCACCGCGGGCACAAATATTTTTCCATTCTATAAGACTCTGACAGATTTTAAAAAATCAACAGAATATGAAAAATGTAACAGCGAGAAATCATTCACCTCATTTCATTTCTTTTTTGTTTGAAATATATTTTTGGTTAGACAGACAAAAGCCATTCCGAACCAAAACTGTACTTCTTATCAATGTGTATTTACAACTGCTATTCTATTCCAATGTAAATTGTTTTAGACTGAAATTTGTCATATTTATTTATTGATTTATTATACATGTTTTTACTTATAGACAACAGATTACGTAAACACATTACAATGACAGTAATTAATAAGACATGACTGGGTGGTAACAGACAGAATGGGTGGGGAAGAGGGCCCTGCCCGCATGGTTACCCTCCATAGGAGATTGGGGTTTGATACATGGAGTTAAGGACCCGATTCAGGGTTTCTGGTGGGTGCAGCGTGCGGCTGCCAGGACCCTTTAATTTAGAGCTGCACAAAAGCAACTTGAAAATAGTAAAATAGTTATGGATCAATCATTGTTATATTAGTTAAAAGAATGAAAAACAAAAAACTAAAGAAAAAAGATACTACTGATCAGTTAGCTAAACATGGACATTTCATGCAATATAGGACTTGGATCCAGACCTACTGATGGTTTGATAGTCCGCTCATAGGCCTAAATTCACTAAGCGGGGATTTTTCTGGGGATTTGAAGAGTGGGGATTATGCCCATGGCAACCAATCAGATTCGAGCTCTCAGCTTTATTTTACATACTGGAAAATGTGAGCTCAAATTTGATTGGTTGCCATGGGCAAAATCCCCACTTTTCAAATCCCCAGCAAAATCCCCGCTTAGTGAATTTAGGCCATAGAGTGAAGTGCACTCCCCTTTGCTATGCAAACTTTGGAAACAATGCTTGACCAAACACTTCCTTAAGTGCTCCATGCAGAACCGGCCATAGCACCTGATTCCTAACCCCGCCCACGCGCAAGGTATGGACATGCAGAATTCAATGCACAGATCTCTGTTCTGTATGCTAGGATATCCATAGCGCAACATCTGCCACATGCATGCACAGATGCCACAGTTAGGCTAATATACGGAAGAGACATGTATACGTATGTATAATGTATCCAGGTGTGGATCTGTTCCTCAGGGAACATTCTATATGAAGTCTGAAGAGAGAGGAAAAAGACACCTAAAAAAAAATCTGAAAATGACATTTACATAATTTCTAGATAGAAATGTATTTAGACACGCACACTCTTGTTTCAGGACTAAAGGAGAGCTCTATAAAGATTCATCTTTGTAGGTGGTGTAGAGATTATAGAGCAGTATGATATTCCAGTGTCACAAGTGATTACAGAAAGCAGGAATGCTTCCCGTCCTTGAGGGATTCTATTTTACTTTAAGCAAAGCTGGTTACAGTCACATTTTTCATTTTGTTTCCACATGCTCAATCCAATGCCAAATAAGAGGATGTCAATTAAATTTTCATTACAGTTCCAGACTTGACTTTGGCATAAAAGCAATGGATTGAGGGGAAGCTGGTCTGCATACTCATGATAAGATTGCATTACAGACATTTATTTTCAATGCATTTTCCCTGGGTACTTTGGTCATGCTATGTTTTAGTTCTCCATTAGTTTGTCTTTGTTCTGCATCAATAAAGAGGATTATTAATATGTTATCTACTTATTTTCACCCCCACAACAAACATGAAACGCATGCAGAAAAGTATTAGAGGATAGTTAGCAAAATAGGAAACTTATTCTAGCATTAGCTTTGCAAGCACTGCATTTCTGTTGATTGACAAATAGTAATTATATCCATTTATTCCTTTTTAATGATTATGTATGTATGTCATTTCTAATGTTTAATAGCATTTACTTGGAAAATAGGTAGAAAAGTTTTTTCCAACAGTATCAAAAAGTTGGTGATTCTGTTCTCAGTGTACCAGGGCCATCGTCCCCGCCATAAAGGCCTCCTGGGAGCACAAGTCACTTCATTGCGCGGCCTCTTGTAACATTATAATCAGACAGAATGAAGCTGTCATGATCTGGAAATCTTTGGGATCAGTGGCAAGCTCCAAGAGGCGTGTAGGACAACAGGCAATGGAATGGAAGCTGGGAGGCCGGAGGACTGGATAGGGTTTAAATAGCCCGTCTAGTGAACGGATTGGCTTGTGAGATCATGTGTGCTGCAGAGGTAGTCCTGAGTGGCTGCTGGGAATCACATGACTGGAGGCAAGATGGCGATGCCCATGCATCTGAGGATAGCGCTGAAGGTGCCTAATTCCCAGCTGCAATGGGCATGTGCAGGAGGTTGCCACTATTGGAAGTGTCACCTCTGGAGAGGCATGATGTGGGAGAGGCCCTGACAGGCGGTTCCTGGTCAGGTAAGTGCAACAACATCTTCTGCTGAGCGTGTCAGTATAGTATCCAGTGAGTTGAAAAAAGTTATAATTCTGATAACAAAAGGTTCACATTCAAGCCCAAATGTTCAAAGGAACTTCTGCTTTTAGTGGATATATGAAACAATAGAATTTCTGAGGTTAGAGAACCCCAGGTTTCTGTACTACCACTCATAGATGTAATTATTCTTCCAGATAAGTTCTCTGGACACCAAAGAAAGCTTTGACATTTAAGGAAGAATTGAAAGCTATATTTTAAGCTGTAACCATATGCATTGGGTACTATACAACAAAGAATTGGTTTGGTTATCTCATTGCTTCAATGGAATTCTCAGTCTTGGGCCTTTTGACCATAGTTTGGGCAATCCAGCTTCCACACTCTGGATGCCTTTTGAATGCCAACCCTGACAAGGGTATAACTACCATGACGATGCCTGTCCATCAATGTTGGAGATCTGCTGAAGAATACTGCGTTGAATTCTGACACTGGACTAGGGAAAACCAGTGGAACAATCTCGACATGTGCAATCAATTCCATATTAGACTATCTATCCACCTTGGGGCTCAGACTGTACTGCATGGGTAAGGGTCATATGGCAGTAGACAAAATTAACAGTATGAGCTTAGAAAGGCTTAAACATAGCACAAAAGGAAAAGTTACATCTAGGTTTTCAACTTATTAATTTTTACTTTTAGCTTCAGCTCTCCTGGATTATGACGTTTAGGTAAATGTCTTTGCTTTCTTGGACGGTGGTGCAGTTGGGATCTTCCTTCACAATTACCTGGCTAAGACTAAATACTTTTCAGGATTTCTTGATGGAACCATCAGCCAATTATGTAGCCTTAAGGGCTATCTTTTAGTTGGAGGCATGATTTACTATTACACCTCACCTGTACAACTTTCCACAGTATCTAAACTGGCGCCCAACTGCTTCCTTCATATTGAGACATCCAAACACAAGCCTACCAATGCTTGGTCAAAGAGAGACAGGAGAAGTTGTGGTAATCCATGTAGTTTGTCATGTTTAACATTGACCATCCATCCTATTCTTGCATCCATACTAAATTGTCCAAGGGGTGGATATTTCCCTTGTCTCCACAGGCTATATATTTAGAAAAATGTAGGCACCAGGATCTTTCTTTCCTTGAAGCCACCATTAGAAGTCAGTTTATTATATTCTTACAAAGGATGATTTACGCACTTGATTGTGCGTTCATACTGAGCATGTCCAGTAGCAGGACTTAAGATTGGAAATACAATAGTACAGATCTGGCTTCTGTTTAATCAGTTTTCCAAATGTTGAGCTTGGTGGTAAGCGAGGACAGCCATTTATATTGTACACTATGGTCTGAGATAAGGGCAGATCTAATTCTGTACATCATATTTGCCCATTACCCATGCATCAAAAGTTACAACTGTCTTATGGGAATGGGGTGCAAATGTTTGTAAATTTGCAGTTGCATAGGTGCAGTATGAGTCACTGCTTTGTTCTCTTGAGATCAGAGAAGAAGAGGCGCGGGTAATTATGGCATTCATATTTTTACTGTGATGAAAATGACTAACCCTGACCCTGGCTTGAATGAAAGCTATTTTTTGTTATTAAAGGTACTACAATAAACCAGATGACATGTAACAGACATTTAGCTGAGCAGCATGGATTTCATATACATTAATAGGCATGCTTTCGTTGCATAACAGCTTTAATCACCCTTCTACATCACTACATATAAAATATTGCATACTGTACATTACTCCTGCTGTTTCAGAGCCTTGTGCCCTATAGTGATTGAACCCAATGTACTTGTATACTTAATGTATTCACTTTCTGTCAGCCCACTAAAATGTGCACACTGAAAACACGGCTTGCAGAAATAAAGGTGTAGGGGTGCTTGTATAAATGAAACTTTCATTATGATCAATGACAGAAACAAAAAAAACACTAGAGACGATAGACATGGTGTAAGAAAACAAATAGTCCGCATGTTACTTATCTAGGAGCAATACAAAAACACAAGCAATCAGAGCTGAACTAAAATCAATACACCTCTTTACATTGTATAGAAAGCAAGTTGGATTCTGTTTATTCAGAGGGAAATAGATTGGCCGACTCACCTCTAAATTTTACAGCGACGCATGATGAAGACTAGAATACCAAGCGGTGTCTAATGCATCACACATTGTATTATTATTATTCTAAGAGTAATAAATGTGCTTTCGCAGACTGTTGCCATTTGTTGTGGTCTTCGCATGTGCAGGATTGCAGTTGTCATTATATATAAATGACACCATACCCTATATGCAGATATATAGACAGCAGCCTGTGATGAATGAAAGATCCATTTTTTTCCTGGTGATAGGATAGAAATATTTTCCATTTCTATATGGTTTTGGCTCCTTTCCCAGAATAATATAACAAGGAATCAGATACTGAATGTATAAATCAATATTCAATTCTGAGACAGTTTTCTGCAGGCTGTAGTATCCATTTATCAACAACATTGTAAAAGTGTGACAGAAATGGTAACATCTTGTCATTTAGTTTGACCAGAATGTTACAAAACCAACTAAAGCACATTAATATATCTATTAGAAAGCCAAAGTGGAAGCAGCCAGATTGCAAGCTGAGCTAATAATTATAAGAATGCAGGGCAACAAATCATTAGGGACTTGGGACATCACTGCACATGAGCTGGTAAATGGCAAGTAATGAGAATATGCACTTTGGTTCTGATGCAGATTTAAAACTTATACCAGGGCATCCTGTAAACAGGTTGTGTACGTACCGTGTTTCCCTGATAATAAGACACTGTCTTATTTATTTATTTTTTTTAGGACAAAAAAAAACACCCTAGGGCTTATTTTCAGGGTATAGCTTATTTTATTGACCTGCTTTTAATCCAATCATGGCCCGCCAAGTGCTACTGACATTATGACACCTCATTGTGATTTAGATAGGGCTTAATTTCGGGGGAGGGCTTATTTTAGACAATTTACTGTAAAATAGGATAGGGCTTATTATCAGGGTAGGTCCTATTATAGGGGAAACACGGTATACATTGCAGTCACACACAATACAAATTAATTGACTTTTGCCAAATGCAAA
>JABWIB010004666.1:35650-48392 GCA_016617825.1 Platyplectrum ornatum
CCCCTGCAATTCAACATGGTTTTACCCACTCTTTAAAAATGCTTAGATTGGAACAATTTATCTTATAGTGTATGGCCAGCTTTAGTCTTGTAATCGGGGGCCGGGCATGGCCTGGTGCATTGCAGGCAGGGACAGGCACTGTATGGAGCATTGCAGGCAGGGACTGGCACTGTATGGAGCATTGCAGGCAGGGACAGGCACTGTCTGGTGCATTGCAGGCAGGGACAGGCACTGTCTGGTGCTTTGCAGATGAGGGCAGTAAACATACAGTGTACCACAGGCTTGTTCTACATGTGCTTTTTGTCTTTTGTTCACAGGGCGGCCATGTATTAACTCCGCTTCCAGGCGCAACAGCAACTAAACCCGGCTCAGCTGTGAGTCTTTATATTTTACTTGACCCATTTTCTTACATCTATCGTTTCATATTCCTGTTTAGTGCTTCTTATGGCTCACATGACCCACAGCCAGTTTTCTATATAATACATTTATATTCAGGGAACTTGTTATGACGACGTAGCACAATAACCCACCTGACTTGTCATTTGCTTTTCTTCTCGAAGACTTTTCCATTTTTCGGAGTAGTTCCTGCAATCTTAAATGAGTCTGGGGAGGAACTTGAGGGAGAAGCCGAGGGCTATCTGGTAAGTAGTGACTCAAATTTGTTGTTTAATTTAACTAAAAGAACTGCTCATAGGTGTACTCAGTACTGCCATCTATTCAGTAGCCCAGTCAAGTAATTAAATGGCGCATGACTATAGTTTATTTGTGTGTGTATGGACTACGTGTTAGTGTGTTCTGTTAGTGTGTGTATGTAAGTGTGTGTGTATACATATATATATATATTCATATAGTTATATTCTTTTCTTATAAATGTGTCTTTGCAGGTATTTAAACAACCATGGCCTGCACTGATGCGTACAGTGTATGGGAACCATGAAAGATTTGAGACCACTTACTTCAAAAAGTTTCCTGGATACTATGTGACAGGAGATGGCAAGTTACACTATTGTTTTACACACCCATTTAATAAGACGTTTGTATACAACATTAGCAATTGTGTCCCACTGACACTGTGTAAAACATTATAACGTCATTGCTAAGAAATGATTTGCTAGGAGCTGGGAGATTTATACATGAGATCAGTTTCGGCAAACAAAACTGTAGTCAATAAATTGTTATGAACAGATGCACACACCCAGATTTATTATAAAGATACCTCTGCAATCTACTCTCTCTCCCATCATGCTCTAGCAATTAAATCTCTCCCAGCATGCTCTAGAATACACTCTGCCAGTGTAATATACAGGGTCAGAGGTTTGTAAAATGTCCTTAATGCATCATAGATCTATAGACGCCATTCGAATACAGTTCCATGATTCTCCAACCGCTTTATTTCCAGGGTGTAGAAGAGACAAAGATGGATACTACTGGATTACTGGGCGGATTGATGATATGCTTAATGTCTCCGGTAAGAGACAGCCGTGTCTATCAGTGATCACTATGGTCAATGTGCTTTATATCAATGTCCTTGTCTTCCATCCATCACCCTTTAGGTCACTTACTCAGCACGGCAGAGGTGGAGTCGGCGCTGGTTGAACACTCGTCTGTAGCTGAGGCCGCCGCTGTCAGTCACCCGCACCCAGTGAAAGGGGAATGCCTGTATTGTTTCGTCACACTGCGGGAAGGACACGACTTCTCCAGAACATTGTCCGATCAACTCAAAAAACTGGGTAACACACAGTGCTTTATAGCTTTTCAGTGGTTGATAGATCACTAGCAGTATGCTGTTAATGCAGCCTTTAATATATTACTGTACTGAGGACTGGGTCTAGACTTTGCCATATTTCATGTCCAGAAAGTACATTTTGATGTTTGATTTATTAGTTCTGTGTAAAATGATTATTCAATCATCCTCTTGACAGTGAGAGAAAAAATTGGACCAATTGCTACTCCAGATTATATCCAGAATGCCCCTGGGCTGCCGAAGACACGCTCGGGTAAAAACAGACGTAGAAATATTGAGTATCTTTTATATATATGGTTTTATTTTATATTATACCTGCTTTAAAAAAATTCCATAATATATCTTCAGGTACATGAGCCCCATGTAATTGTTTTATTTTTATTTTTATAATTTGTCTGTAGTACCCGTTTCATTTTAAACTTGGAAGTGTTTTACAAGGGAAGTAGAAGTATGGCATTACCTGACCTGACACCCACCCGTATCTAAAAGATATATTAATAAATAGACTTTTTTTCTGTATTGACCTAAAAACTTAATTATTAAAAAAAAATTATTATGGCTTCCTCATGCTGACAGAGATTGGGAACCACTGGTTTAAGAACTCTATCACCTCTGAAGTTGTTCCAAATGCCGTAACCTAGGATCAGCAATATAGCATCACCTTCTCTAATAGAGCAGCAATGGTTCACCTAATACCTTCACTCAAGGTGTTCCAACAGCATGGGCATAGTTTATACCTGGTAAAGCATGATGGGAATTGTAATTTTCATCACTTGGACTGTGACAGGTTGCATAGTTGTGACTTCATATGGATGAAGCTGTGTAGTAATATTACTCCTTCAATTAATCATAAGGTGGATGTGATCCGACCTGTTGCTCAATACATGGATTTTGGGCCATTGTAACAGAACTCACTCACATGAGCCCACCATCCAGCATTAGATCCGACTGTTTTGCCCTTAGTAAATATACTCCATGGTCTTTCAGTATATGGCCAGTGCGATAGCGCAGATACTGCAGATATATATATATATATATATATATATATATATATATATTCCTTCGCTGTTGGATATTGAGGGTAATTGTGTTCTGCCCTCTGACAGCAGATACCATACACAAGTCTATAATGTTTGTGCCTGATGTATGAATAATGCTTTGATAACACTATGATAGAGGGGTTTATATAGAATACTAAACATATTAGGATCAATAATATTCATTATTCATTCATTATCATTATTATCACCCATCAACCCTTGATGATCAAGTGGACGATGGATGAATGGATCGGGTTGTAATATTTACTATTAATACGTTACTTTGATTTATTTTACTATTTTTCACAGGTAAAATCATGAGACGAGTGTTAAGAAAAATTGCCAAAAATGACCGCGAGCTGGGAGACATTTCCACCCTCGCCGATACGAATGTCATACATCAGCTGTTTGAAAATCGCTGTCAGACTGTTCTCTGACCAGGAGAGTCTGATCGACCGCCATGCCATGTTCATTGTCCGTCCAGGGAATAAGCTTTCATCTGGCCATACACAGAGAGATAATCTGTCACATCAACAGATCATTCTGAACCACTCTGTGTTACAGATGGTACAATTAATTGATATGCTGGTTCGATCACTTTCAGGTCTCTGTAACCAGCACTGGAAAAGAAATGGGCCTGTATTTACTAAACTGCAGGGAAAGAGAAGTAGAGCTGTTGCCCATAGCAACCAATCTGATTCTAGCTAACATTCTCTTGTGTGTAATATGATAGGAAGAGCTACAATCTGATTGGTTGCTATGAGCAAAAGCTCCTTCATTCCTTTGTTTTGCAGTTTAGTAAATACAGGCCCTATATGATGTATAAATCTGGTATATTGTCTGTCATGCTTCACACACACAGTATCTGATATGACAGTCGGATAAGACGATAGGACTTTGTCCATGAAGTTTATTATAAGATTATTTCTTGTATATTAGTCGGCCCATAGACTTCCTCTATCATCTCTTCCCCTGAGATGTTGCATTGTGTGTATTCTCCATATATGTATATTCTTTCACAGGATGGAGTGCGCTGCGCTCTGTGTATTCAGCATTACCTTGTTGATTGGCATATGGGCCTAAATGTAAGATTGAAAAGTGGGGATGTTGCCCATGGCAACCAATCAGATTCAAATTCACATTTTCCAGAGTGTAAAATGAAACTGAGAGCTTGAATCTGATTGGTTGGGTATGGGCAACAGCCCCACTTTTCCAATCTCACCACTTAGTAAATATACTCCATGGTCTTTCAGTATATGGCCAGTGCGATAGCGCAGATACTGCAGCTATATATATATATATATATATATATATATATATATATATATATATATATATATATATATATATATATATATATATATATATATATATATATATATATATATATATATATATATATATATATTGCTTCGTTGTTGGATATTGAGGGTAATTGTGTAAATATTGTGTGGATTGTGTCTTTGCTGTTTATTCTTTCACTGGAAAGGCTGAGTTAGGGCTTCTTTAACCTAGATGAGTTTGCTGGATTATGACCTAAAATAGAATCTTTAATCACATTTTAGCTGTTCACACTGTTTAGATGTTAAATGAATATAGTATAGGGCAAGGCTTTAAATGTCAATTCCTCAAACTTCCTTCAAGCCCAGAATTACTGCCATGTCAGCGGGTTGTTATGGGCAACATCTCCTTTTTTCCTTTTCTGCAGTTTAGTAACTAGAGATTGTGAGAAAGCCACAAACAATGATTACCACATACATCTACACACAGATTCATGAGACAACAGAATGACACTGAGGTATTGGCACATAAAATGGCTGCCAGCGCCGGCGTCTGTTTATGCTCTCTGTATAACCCCAAATATTATGGTGTGAACAGCAGCAGCCGAATGGTTCTTCCAATGCAGAGCAAGTTCCGCAGCAACACCCCTGCTGAACAATACCCCCCCCACACACACACACACACACCACACACAAACACACACACCCCTCTGTGTTCATAAATGCTCTTCATTTCCGCCCCACTCCCGGGGGTGAAAGCGTTAGCCTCCCATAGCGAGGAGCCGGAGTCAGTCTGGATGGGCAGGCCAGGCAAATGTGGGAACGGGCTGAGTTAAAGAAGTTGTCAGTGACATGAACACATGCTGAGTGTTGTCTAGATACACAATGAGCAGCGAAGTCATTTATCATGTGATTGACACAATAATGGGATTATAATCCTATAGTATGTACACAGCTCTGCAGAATATTATGGCATGTGCTAGATTTGGATGTATAAAGCCTAGTGTTACCAACTAGGGCCCAGTGCATACTCAATGCATTAGTCTCCACATTGTATGGAATTGCACAGTGTGGAAGGTAATTTCGAGTCCTGCGTGCTACCATAAGTATTCTGCTCTCAACTATGTGAGGACTAAATACTGTATCGTAAGTAACTACGCTCTTACTGTGCAATGACTGCAGCTATACCCACTCCCCGTGCTTATCTCAGACACCTGGTGAGTGAACTCGCCCTACATGTGGAGACTGAATGCCGGAGCGTAGCACTGGACACTGCGTTGAGACAGATGCGTATTTTAAAAGGTACTTGTTATATAAGGAGAAACCAATGCAGCGTCTTCTTAAACAGAAACAATAAACAATGACATTGTATATGTAAAATAAAACATTAGTTACACACATTTGCAATTATATGATAAGTATCCCACCTAATTGTTGGATTTATAAATTGAGAACTTAAGTTGGTCATTCACTAGAACGATTATCGTTCCGATTTCACAATAATTTCAAATTGAATAAAAAATAGTTTTAGTGTGTGTCACCGATATTTTTCTAAAGCCTCCAATAATCGTGCAAAGGGGGGATTGCAAAAGATTATTTGAAATTTCCTCCTGACAAAAGATTTGTGGTCATTTTGGCAATACTGCAATGTTTGTGGCCATTTCAGATAATTGTTAACGATGTGTAACTTTTTTTTTATGAACTTGTGTTCAGAAAAATTACATTTTAAACAGTTATTGGGCTATTGGTGTGGAAATAATCGATTTTTCTATGAACAATAAAACACAAGATAAATTGTTACTTTTGTCAACAACCATTATCAATAATCTCATAGTCTGTGCACTAGGTGTGCCGGAGATTATTGACTTGTCTTCAAGGGCAAAATCGGTCAATTTTTCTCAAAAATCGTACCAAAGCGATAATTGTTCTAGTGAGTGGCCAGCTTTACTGTATTGCACCTAATAAATGACACTGAGCAGAAATGCTGATTAAAATGAGACATTTGGCACTATGGGATGGTCACATTGTGTGGGATGAAACGATATTCAGGAAAAGACATCCGTCTTCTTTTCTCCTCCATCATTTCTACGTGTTGTATATTCCAGCAGATAGACGAGCTGTACGATACAAATATCCATCATCCTTTTCTGTTCCCGTCATGTTCTATTGATTACCAGCCATAGGATGTGTGTGCTGTTCTGCTTATTGGAACTGTAGTCCAGCTGCTGAAGAGCCAGACGCATATTTAACCTGACAGATACAATTCTGTTTCATATGATTATTCTGTGTTGTCTTTCTCTTTTTACAATAGTCTTTTGCTTTGTGATGGATGCTCTCTTCTTCTTCTTCTTCTTCTTCTTCTTTTCCTTTTTGCAGAAAAATTCAATAACAATGCAGATTTTAATGTCAATTTTTTTGTTTTATAATCCAGGAGTGGCATTATATATAAGGGATCCCTCACAGGTGTTCTGTATGTTACAGTATATATACTGTTTTACATGAATAGAAATGATAACCTCTACCAAATACCAGATTTGCCTATTGTATTAATAAATTGTGTTTCCTCTTGTTTTGATTTTCTTGTCTTTCTGAGTATGGTTGTACAAAGCACATTTCACAAGGGTGGTAGGGTCCCAGGGTTGCAGAGTTTTTCCAAGCTGAGACAGTGATTTAATGTAGATCACTGCCTCAGTACTGAATGCCTCTATAACCAGGCGGGGCTTGATGATGTCACGCCTGCCCCTGGAGGGAGAAACTAAAAGTCAGCAACCCTAAGCTATACATTGGGTCTGACTTGGGATAGTTCTTGGACACAATCAATGGTCTTGTTCTCCTCGGGTCTAGAGGAAAGCGAGTATATGAGCCATGAGTATATTCTGGATCTAGCAAGTCCTCCCGGAATGTTCTCTAACCTTCCACAGAACACTTCACTCTGGAGAATGTGTGTTACAGGCTTGCGGCATTGCTCCAGTGCCAAGTTCAAACTTTTTCATGGTACAGATGTTTACATCTTCAAGACTAATCTGATCCTGATGTCACTAGACACCTTTTCCACCTCCTGTAAACACATGAGGATGGCTCGTATGGTGGTCAGATATAGTGGTTTAACAAAATCTATGAATATTCTGTGGTAATATTAAGCACATTAGTCCATTGAGATACCACCCTGTGGCTGTGATGGGCTAATAGGATAGTTTAAGACATTCCATTGAACCTACGGGTCAAACTCCTGCAGCCTGGGTGGAAAACCAGTTTTGAGAATGACAAGTACTGGCTTGGAAATGATTAGGGGGTATTCACTTAAGCTGGCCACACTAGACAAGTATTGGCCCAGTTCCACAATTATCATGGACATTGGCTAAAATTTGTTCTAGTGTGTGGCAGAAAGTATAACATCAATAAAACAGCAGGACGGTCAGAGTGATCCAGATTGATAATCGTGCCCTGGATCCAATTTATTCATGAGTGTATTGAATATATACAACATATCTACAATCAGCTGGGTGGGGTGCCTGCCATTCAGAAAATCACCTCTCTCCTGCAGCTGCGGGGTGTGTGTATCTGTCTGTAGATCTTATATCTGTATACACACATTATCATGACGATGATCAATATGTATATGATGGATTTATATATGATGAGCCGTACTTGACGGCTCTTAAAGGTTCGGGGAGGAGGCCAGTTTCCGCGTCCATGTGTACACTCTTTCAGCATTTGGGTCCATGTGTTGGGAGCAGGGAGCGTGTATCCAGTGTTATTGTACTCCCCCAATGGAATTATTATACAGAAATACACAATAGTTGTTTTGTTGGGTTATTTGAAACCATTTGTTTAATCACATTTCTGTACAAGTACAATATCATTCTTATACCAGTGTATTATATAAAATGACAGCAGTAACTTTTATTTCTTACTGCTATACTAAGACCAGACATTTACAAAAATAGTTCTGATAAGTTTGTCTTGTGTTCTTGGACCTCTTCTTTAGAACTTACTTAAAATGTACAATTGTTCTCAGTTGTACAGAATTTTCAACTTTTTCCTCTTTAATGCCTTTGCACTATTTAAATTGATTTAATCTACAAAGCTTTGATTGGTTGAGAGTGTGAATATATATACATACAGCAGACACTTGCACACTTCCATAAAGTTGTAGGAAAGTTATGGTTACGCTGAGATCCCTCCAATGTCCAGCATGAGGAGTAAGGCACATAGAGAGCAACATCAAGAACCCTCTGCTACACCAGGTAAGGATTATCCAGGACTGCTACGCCAGCTGCCACACCACCATCAGCGTGTTCTGTGGCTTTCGTCCTAAGAAGATGCCCTACACACTCATTGACGACCATTTCTTCACCGCGCCTGGGAAAGGGAAGAAAACAGCGAATATACAATATATTCACTCTTATGTTGTATAGAGTAATTGATACTAATCTAGTAAGAAACTGGTAGACTTTGAGTGTAATAAATTAGAAGGGGACCCTCCGTCCCCCACTCCAAACTCCCACTGGCTTGGGTCACGGACAGTCGGGAGCCCTAGCTCCTCAATGGCTCGGCCATCATCCAAAATGAATAATTAGGAGACAATCATAATGTCAATAGAGAATTGTACATAAACAGGAGTGAAAATTGCCACTAGACACAGCAATGACACACTTACCTCACATAGACCCCAAACATGCCCAGCTCACTGATGCACTCGGACACCTGCAGGTCACCACCAGCTTTCAATAGACAGTTCCTAACGGGCTGGGGCTGAATCTTATCCATCAGTATATAGGAGGTACGCTCCGAGCTGTCTCTAACCCTCTCCAGCACTTCCTGGATCTCACTGCCATAGATATTGTTCCCTGAAGCAAGAAATCAAAATGCAGATTGTAAGTAATAAAGTCATATTGTATAAGAATCTCATTGCAGGCAGCAAAAACAAAATACATGAAGAAGTGAACTACTCTTGGGTGTAGCTACTAAAGAGGGTGTGTGGGTTGTGAGTCTAGTTACCCATATCTAGAATTTATTAGATAAATGAAAGTAAGTTTGGTTGCTATGGGCAACACCTCACTTTGGAATCACCCGACACCATTTTGATTTTCATAAAATAAGCTTTTTTTAATAACAGTCCTCAAAACATGGCAGAACCCAACAAGCACAGATGATTGTGTACAAAGTGCAATAACATATAAACCAGCTGTACTTACCCCCTCCTTCTCTTTGTGGCTTTAGGACGTATCGGTCTGGATTTGCAAGGGCAATTTTCACAGTGTTATCTCCCTCTAAACCCTGGTTAAAACACAGCACAAGATATATATATATATATATATATATATAAAATATGGAAAGTTGCAATAGTCTTCTTATGAAGTTTATATCATTACAATCACATCAAAAATATGTTTCTAACTTTTAAAGAACCACTACAAACAATAATAGCCATTACCAATAGTTTTATAATAAAGCACATATTTAATAGACCATTTACAAATTTACTTTAACCCGTCTACATACCATATCCAAGGAGTACAAGCCTGCGAATGTCTCGCGGATACGTGCGACAGCCTCGGGCTGGTCCGGTAGGAATCTCTCCAGAATGAGGGGGCGGCTGAGTTCCTGTTGGACCTTCTTGGTGCCCACCAGTTGGGTGGCTATGTCTGGGCATTTCACAGCTGTGGATCGTTCTATCATAAGACGGGCGGCCCAACCCTGCACAGGGCGAAACAGAACTGAATAGATATATCTACTGATGCAGGGAATATATTGGAGGGAACATCTAACACTGTCAGCTTATTCTATTTAATAAATGAACATTTTTATTAAATTTATGTAGGTAGATTCAGCGTACACAATGGCTGCCTCCACTCTGACAAAAGGTAGTGTATAGGTGATACAATCCTCTTATTCAGAGATACACAAACCTGTTCATTGTAATCCTGAGGCATGTACCCCGTCCTGAAGTACGCTACTGCAATCTCATATCCGTCCCTGAGACAAATCACAGAAATGATAGTAATTAGAAAGTTATGTCTGTAAGAATCGCACAATAGAACTAGTGAAGTAGTCATAGCATTGAATGGACACTGGGGGAAGAATACTTACACATACAGGCGCTTCCTATCATCTACAGAACCTCTCTCTTGGACATCTGTAAGACGTCTCCTGATCACTTTGATGTCTCTAAAAACAAAAAGGTATTAAAGAGATTCTAGTTCTGTACAACTAGACCTAAACACTACTCCCCATCAAATCTATCACTTGATCATTTCAGTATTATAGAAGGGATTCTCCTGACTGCCAGGTACTGTATTAGAGGCCATTAAGTAGTATAGCAGTCCATTCCATACATCCCATTGATATATATGGCAATACATTCCAGATGCAGAGGACTTCTTTTGGGCTGAATATCTGTTTGGTTAATCAGGTTATACCCACCCGGGACAGCACTCTATATCCCTATACAGTAATGTCACATAGCGGAGCCTATAAGTCATATACAGTATACCAAGGCAATGATAAAGCAGATCTATATCATGTTAGTTCTATGGCTCATTTAGATCAGATGTGATGACACTATCACAATAAATACAAAGGAACCAACGCTGAAGCGTTACCTGCCCCACAGCTCATTCTCAATGTACCGGTGATCAAAAATATTCCGCTGAACGTTCTCAACCAGGAACATGACAACAGCCCTGAGGAGTAAAACCGCTATATATTACTAATCCATTTACACAGCAATGAAAAAATAAATTAAATATATAAATGTATTTCATTATTTATAGGTTGGGTGGGGGGGGGAGCAAGTAGTTTCTAAGCTTTATATATAATGAAGTGAAAGTGTTAAGACATAAAGGGAGAGAATAAGAAGTGAATGGCAGGTCTTTATACTTCATGTCTGTATGACTGATATGGTGAACCAGACTTTCTGAGTTTGTGCCATAAAGGCTCACACGGTGCCCTCTGGCTTTCCATTAAGAGTATTTTACGGCCTTCACCCTATTGAGATATCACTACATCCTCAAACTGATCATGTCACAGTCTGTCCATGTGAGGGCAGCGTTTCCTCTATATCACATGAGAGTCAATGTAATGGGGAAGTCTGGATCTACTTAAATGCCTTTTATGCATCCTCAGCAGCCCACCGACCGGAAAATAACAGTGTAAGAGTAATAAGCACTAATTCATTCCTCATTAAAGCTTCAGATATATATTTATACATCTGCTCTTTTTAGATTCACTTATGTCTTAAATTAATGGCATGGCATACCCATGTGTGTGTGAATGTTTTATTACACAGGGCACAACACTGTTACAAGCTGTGCCATAATATTACACTAGTATAAAGGCCTTTACCACATAATACCTAATATATAAAAGCAAAATATGTCTTTCTACACATATTTCTACCTTCTGTCTTTCTACACAAATCCAAGTGAAAAATAACGATTAGACATACTCATGTATCTCCACCACTATTTACACAGATCTCCGCCTCCCTAGAGCAGAAGAAATATATATTCCCATATGGTTAAATGTGGTTTGCACTTGCATAATAAACAAATAAAAAAGGATATTCACGAGACAGACATACTTGTGTGAGCCGTACAGCTCCCAGGCCTTTGCGATACCCTGTGATATCCCAAGTGATGGGTTGTTTGATAGGATCTTACTCGCCTCCTCCGTTTTGCCAAGTGCCCTCAGAACGTGACTACACGAAAACATAAGAGTATATCAGATAAAGCACATTCACCAGTCAATAATAATGATAATACGTAGAACAGACACCTAGCTGAACCCTGCATCAATGAACCTTCAGCTACCAGACCCATATAATGAGTTGACTCCTTTGAACTGGACAGCAATCCCCTGATAAATCTCCAGGTGCTGTCAAACTACACGTCCCAGCATGCTTTAACTGCAGAGCTGATATGTAACAAAGCATGCTGGGACGTGTAGTATTCTCTCTCCCCCTATTACAAATCCCAGTGGCCTTTCTAATCTTCTTACCGGTGCACTGCTGGAGTCCGGGACGAGAGACCCCCAAAACTAGCTGCGATTGTGTTAATCTCAATCTGCTTGAGAGCAGTCGTCCCATCCGCTCTACTGTCAAACATGTAATCCGAGCGATTGATGCCTAAAAACACAGACTAGAAAGACAAACACAGTCTGTGTTACTTATCAATGAATCAAGAGCAGTAACTGTACAGCCACAGCCATTATTCCTAGGACCCTCACAGCCATGTACCTGTGCCAAGCCTTCCTCCAGCACGTGTCTGTACACTTTAAACAGCCGTTCTACGAAATCGTCCACTTTCATGGCGCTGAAACATAAAGTATGAGGAGTGAGTAAGTGCATAGACTCAACATAGAAGGAGATTATATATATATATATATATATATATATATATATATACACATACACACATACTGGAACAGACTATAGGGCTCAGTGTAACCCATTATATTGTGAACGAAACCTCCTATATATGAGTTGACACATAATCATATGTAATCTTTGGTACCAGTTTCTTGTTATAAAATGAACAGCACTAGGCGGCCTTAGGAAAATCTACTGAGATTCTACCAGACCTAGATTATTGTATCAAAGAAGATTGCACTTTAGGCACTATTGACTTACTCACAACTTACTCAAGAGTGGGCAAAACCATGTTGAATTGCAGGGG
>JABWIB010004668.1:17470-28436 GCA_016617825.1 Platyplectrum ornatum
ACAGGCTAGTGCCTGTCAATGAATTAGGATGCGATCTGTGCACAATTCATTCATTATTTACTCCTGCAGGTTTCCTGCAGTGTCATTTAGCTGCGATTGGCTAGTCATAATTGACTAGTCAATCACGGCGATCGGGGAGGTGGGGGGGTGCCCAAAGCACCCCCGGATGTTAACAGGGATGGCTGCTGTCCGTGACAGCAGCCATCATTACGCTGTCACCCTGCGAGATCACAGGGTGACTGTTTAAACAGCCGCCATATAATAATATGTTAACCTTCCATAATAATATGTTTTTGAAAACTAGTGAGGTAAATAAATAAAGATAATAAAGATAAATAGTAAATAGATAAACATATATTACAGATAAAAAAAGAAAATGCAATTTTTCAAACTATGAGGGAGACCAAACTGTACGAGATCCAGTGATCAAATTGTGAGGGTGTCTGGACAGTGAAGAGACTCCATTAAATAGGGGGACAGTGTTATTGTTCACCTCCCCTTTCATGTCCCTGAGCTGAATCATCTCAGGCAGTAGCATTATCAGAGGTTTGAAATAACAGCACTAGTGAGCAATTTAAGTAAATATACAGAGAATATGTAAATACAACAACCCACGCGCTCTACCACATGTATTAAATGAGTACTCAGTGACACCCTTTTATGAGACATAATTTCAGTATAATTATTATTGGGCATAAGCCCCTTTTTTCTTTAATTACCGTCTGAACAGCTAATTGATCACAGAACACAGGCGACAGGGTTAGGTTCCATGTGTTCTCGGATGGTGCTGATGGCAACTGGTGGTGCCTTGGGCACACAAGCCACTTGGACAGTGTTTAATGTTTCCCTGGTCTTTGTGGTTGCCCAGAAAACCACTCTGTCGTGCACCACTGCATTTACATTGTAATGAACTAAACCTACTGGGCAAGTACAGTATCTGGGAACACACTGCATCTGCTTTTTAAGTCCCACATCAATTGTGTGGAGTTCTGCCACATGCAGTAGGCATTCTATTTACTTTTGAATAAGGTGACTTGAAGTACCTGATCAGGAGACTTGAGACATTTAGACAAACTAGTGCAAAATGCATTTATGCCATCATCTAGAGCACTTTTTATAATTGTGGTAATGAACTGTGAAATATGGTATTGCAAGTTTATACCCTGCAAATTTAAATAAAATGTAAAATATATATATATATATATATATATATATATATATATATATATACTCAAGTTTTGTTTTTTTTAACACAATAAAAGGTTTGTCCCCACGCTAGTTGCTGTCTAATAGGTGTATGTAAACAATTATGCTAACAACAAGAGCATGTCTTACAAGTATGACTGATCAAAGGAAATATGCAAATAAAAAAATTAAAATTGCATAAATAAGAATGGAAATAAAATGACTATAAAACAATTAGCTTTTGTGACATGGAAATAGCTGATCTGCTGGAAAGCTCATCTGACAACATTCAGAAGTAATGCACAAAATGCGAATGAACTAGATATGTGTGAAATCACTGCTTGCTACCAAATAGGTGGATGGCTGAGGTTGGTATCTGTTCAATATAGAATGTGGCTATCCATTTGTTTTCTATAGAATTCTATTTTTTACATTTTTGGTTATGTAAAAAAGTTTTAAAACATTACATCATGCTGTACATCAGACTAGACCTAGGCTTCGGGGCTACTGTTTGATTTCACAAATTGAAATGAGAAGTAGACACAGAAGTGTTTTAGTCATGATTTACTGGACAGCATTCAAATGAACTCTTGTCACTTCTGTTTGTGAATTGTGAGCCTATGCTCTAAAGCAATTTACCATTATAAATGTGAAAAGATTTTTTTGTTAATAATTATATACGTTGTTCTAATGGGCTTTTTTGTACCTTTAAAAGTCTTCTGTTATGCTGGCCATACATTATAAGATAAATTGTTCCAATCGAAAGATTTTTTCAAGAGTGGGCAAAACCATGTTGAATTGCAGGGGAGGTAAATTGACAACAGTGTAACAGTAACGTTGGTCAGTATCTTTGTGCAAAATGCAAAAATAAAGTATTCTCCCTGCATGCAAACACTAACATTCATTTTACCCCCCCCCCCTGCAATTCAACATGGTTTTAAAAGTCTTTTGATTGGAACAATTTATCTTATATTGTATGGCCAGCTGTAGTGATTATGCTCTATTGTGTTTCTGTTGCCTGCAGTGGCCCAGTCAAGAAAAGGGCTGATGCAGCAGTGTACCACATCCAAATAATGTACCTACTGATTCCATCTAAAGGGCAGGACATATACTTGGAGGATCTGCTTAGTGACTGATCTGTAAGAGGGGGTACAACTCCTAGTTTCTGGGAGCTTAGTATAGATTGGAGTCTACGTATAAAATCCACATTTAATATTCTATCACTCTCTTGTCTACATCTTCTACTTTTTATTATGGTAAAGATCTATGTTTATCCAAAATCAAATAGCACCACATAATGTATTCTAGGGCCAATGCGAGCCAATAACTTATTGATATTGTCACATTGCAGACATCAGAGAGGTGTATGACAGACTTTCTCACTCACTGCTCTGCAGTCTTTGCAGTCATGCTCAAAGCCTTGCTATCTGTGCTAAGGCTACCTCCCCAGGTGTCATCTATTATTACAATTAAATCATAATTGGCCTACCTTGAACCCTAGGTGGACTTCCAGAAGCAGCATTACCGGCATTCACTATTTTCCTACATATACCCAAGGAACTAATATCCTAATGGTCCTACCCTAACTCAGCCTATCCCTCATCCCATGCTTCAACCGGATCCAGATCATTTTAAAGCAGGGCAGTCTGTAATAGTGCCCAAATCCTGTCCAATATCATGTGCATTATTAGTACGCACATGCAGGGCCGGTAACAGAAATCTTGGGGACCGGTACACACAGTTTTTAATGGGCCCCCCTCAATAGTGGTAAAACTAGTAATGGGGCTCCCCTGAAGCTTAGTCCCATCACAGCTGTCCCCCTTGTCCCTCCCTGTCGTAGGGCCTGCAAACATGCCCCCTTAACCATCGCTGCTGTATTAACCAAGTCAGTAATAGCATAGACCTCTACACCTGTGATATGGCCCTCACCCTGTATGTAACCTCCTGTACCCACCAATGTAACAGAGGATCTTTACAAGATTGGATAGAGTGTGCATGCGCAATATGTCATGCATACATTTTTCCACATAATATACGGTTCTTTGCCCTTAAATTTAAATTAGTCATGCTCCGGCAAACCAACAGGGTTTATGCCCCATCAGGTAACCTAAATGTCCTAGATAAAGTATCTGCCTTGTTATAGAGTTTAATAGATTATGAGCTGGTAAAGGATTATAGTAAGTATCCTTATCATTTTCTATGGAAGTAACACAATGCTCCATATATTCAGTAGTCTGATTTCCAAAATGTAATCAACCAATGTCATTATTTTTAACATTTATTGGAGCAATACAGGAATTTAAGGTTTTTTTTTAGGGTATACAACTTTAAATCAGTTACAGATTGAATTCCACTCTTGACAGGCTCGCTCTCATCACAATGTATCATCTTTACATGTAACACAATACAATGTATAATTTTACACAGCTTTCAATAATGATCATGCCTGCTTTGCCTGGGGTGATTCTACACTGCATTGATTGTACTGCGTGCTGTGGATTATAAGGAGTGTGTGTTACCTAGAAAGGTGTGTTGTGTAAAAACACAGCATGTTTCTCAGGCATATTACCTTGAAATGCAGCCAGCATATTAATATGTTTAACACTTTCATAGCTAAAAACATTATTTAAAGCAAGAAGTTAAGTTTTACCTTAATAATCAGTTTTGATGTGAGCCTATCGTCATTTGGACAGAAAACCAGGTCAGTGTCCATTGTGGTTCTCTACGGGCATTAGTGGGATTAATTTAATATGTAACACACAACTAAAGATTATGGGGTGGGATCCAGAGTTTCAGTGTCACGCAAGACTGTGACAAATTCTGAATCTCACACATACGGAATTGCAGATAACGCTCTGCCCTTTTCTATGGTGTCTGCACATTTTCTTGACTGTTTCGATCAGTTCTTAAATTAAAAGGTTGTAACAGTGTTTTCCTAACTTGGGTAAAAGTGAACTTGGGTAATGTTCTTTACAGAATCATTTAAACATCTTGCATGAATTCATACCTCTGGTTTTTTAGGACTACAGGATTTCATTTTTTTTTTAAAGAAAAGTAATGTCTTGTCATTGTTTTTTTACCTAGTCTTATTTCTTTTTTTAAGTAAACTATGTGTATTTTAAACATCTATGCAACATAAACATGAAATGAATAGGCTTTTTAAATAAAAAATATATAAGGGGACGATCTACACAGTGAATATCCGTTTTAGAGAATTCTGATTTTTATATATGTTTGTAAAGAGGTGTTTGCATTACTATATGCTATGTCTACACTGTTTTAAACATGGCCAAACCTGTGCTTGCATCACACTGCCATACAGGTCTGTTGTCCATACAATTTTCTGTCCGTGGCATGTGATTTCATTACAAGTGTACTGAATTTTCGTGGGTGCACAATTTCCAGGACCTGAGCCTTCAGGTAGGGATTTAATGAAAATCACTGCCTGAAGTTCCGATTGTTACTATGGGTAGTCCAAACTTAATGGCATTGTACCTAATCCATACTATGCGTACTAATGCGTACTGGTCGACATTCGACAGATGTTTTGTATGCGTTAGAAATATTTATGGTTAGTTCATTAGCATGTCTTGAGCTCTGCTCTCTCCTCTTATTGCGCGTACTTACAAATCTGTTATCACACTAGAAAGTAGTGTTTTATATTGGGTCAATTGTCAATAGTTATATAATCGTAAACATAAATGATTCTTACCTTCTTATGTCAAACTTTTTAAAACTCTCTATTATTGGGTCAGCAAACAAAATAAGACATGACCAGGAGACAGAAAGAAAACAATTGCAGTCTCTCATGACTTTCATGGGTAAAACCATGTTGAATTGCAGGGGAGGTAAAATGAATGTCAGTGTTTGCAGGCAGGGAGAATACTTTATTTTTGCATTTTGCACACAGATACTGACCAGCGTTACTGTTACACTGTTATTAGACTTGTACTAGGAAACATCATCACTCACCTGTAATACTGATTCCAATTAATTCAGTCTACCTCCCCTGCAATTCCACATGGTTTTGCCCGTGAGAGTGTAAGTCATAAGAGTGTAAAAATCTAAATCTGGCCCAATAACCCTAACTAATGGGGGTGTGGGATTCACCATAAAATAATGAGAACAGACGATAGTTGGTAGGGTACCGCATGCCAAGGGAAGAAAAAGTCACCCAGTCATTCCCTTCCTGGAGGTGGGAGGTAAGTCTAATGCCCTGAGTCTGTTATCTATGTGAAAAACCCCCAGACTGACCTGGTCGAAAGGCAGAGTTATCCCACAGGAAAAGCAGGAGAGAAGTCAAGGGAGGGGAGGCCAAGTTGGCCTGCAGGCATTCAACATTGTTTCTAAAAACAAGAGATAGTAAGCAAGAGAAGATAGGATGAGCAAGCTGCTTGCGGTAGGCCTCATACAGAGAACAGTGATTTGAGACCCAATCACGTTACCAGGTAGGCTCTATGATGCTTTAGAGGCCTGCAAGCACTGAATTGGGAACCCTTACAGCAAGGGTTGGAAGAGGTAAAGCAGTCAGGGGAGGATGTTCATCTTGACTGAAATAATTCTGTCAATCGAGATTTTAAAAATGTGGGGACCCACAGAGATCCCAAGAATATCTGGCGCTGCTCATATTGCCACCAGTGGCTCTATAATTAAGGCAAAGATGAGAAGTGGCAGGGGGCAACCGGGTCAAGTACCATAAGCAATATAGACAGGGTCAGAAGGGGCACTGTTAATCATAATTTGGACAGTGAGGCAGGTATACAATGAACTAATCCCATCCAGGAAAGAGCCTGAGAAGCCAAAACATCGGAGAACCAGAGTCATAAAATCTCAGCTGAACGCCTTCTCTGCATCCAGCAACTTCTCTTAGCAATATATATTAGATGTAAGGCCTGGTGGGAATAGTCCCTGCCTGCCTGCCTGCCAACTATGGGGATCTTTGTCCTCCTTATGGATGACAATAATACGGGCTTTCAAAGATTCAGAGCCCCAGGAGAGTGGATCCATCCACTATCCATCCAGGATAGTGTTGAATAGGGAGTGGAGTAGGGGAACCAGGAGGAAGGAGAACCGTTTGTAGCATGCCGCAGAGAAGTCACCTGGGATTTGCCTGTTTTATGCAGTTTAATTGCATACAAAGATTGCAGCATTAAGTTATCCGGGGAAAGAGTAGGGAGAGCCGTCGTATTAAGAAAGTCAGTAATAATCTGTGATCGAGGCTGTAAGAGTGAAATGCCGCCGGTATGGATCTACTGGCAGTAGAATGGAAAGAGAGTACATTCCATGCAGAAGACTGAGAACCTAGTCTGGTTGCCAGAAGGAGGTCAGCTTTATCACCCTTCTCATAGAAATTTTGATTTAACCATTTCAATTCCACAGCCTTCTGCTTGTTAAGCAGGAGATTGAGCTCAGCTCTTAGCGATCCGCGGAAGCACATCAGGGTTATGGCATGTTTATGGGCCTCTTCAGCTGCTGAGAGATCATCAGACAATTAATTCACCCCCAACAAATACTCCTGCTTACAGCAAGCCGCTAGCCGGATGAGATGACCTCATAAGGCATCCTTATGGTTGTTCCAAAGGGTCACAAAGGATATAGGAGGGGAGCAATTCCTCTCTGCGCTCTCAGCAAAATCAGTTATTGGCACCTCACATACCGGTGGACTGCTTCTAGGTTAAAAGTAAGGTGCTTTGCAAAAAAGACTGCCATCCCACATTTCTTCTGCTGTACGTTGCAGGTAAGGTAGGCAAGGGAATAAAGTCATAACTGCTTTTGGGGTGGGGGTCATTGGAGAAAATTAGTCTCCAGGCTACATCAGCTCCAAGGCTACAAAGAGAGTTTATTGGGTGCATTTATGGGGAGAGTTGAGCCCCTTATCATGAAACATGCTGTGAGGGAAGAGGGACAGTGACCAGGGAAGAGGACAAAAAGAGGGAAGGTAAATGTAGAACAGACAGTGCGATTAACGACATCTCCAAGATGCTGGTCAGTTGGGGGAGATCGCCATTGGAGAGATAGGGAAGACCAGCCGAGACCCAAGAAGTGTTCTAGGGGATAGTGGGGGTTGGCCAACCCACACAGCGTGCTAAAAAGGGGAAATACTGGGCAGGGGGAGCATGCCACAGAGAGGAGTAGGGGGTGTTGGTGATCACCCTGGGAGGGACGCGGAGTGTAGGATCCTACCGTTGGAAACCCATGGGGCCAGGACTAACAATAGTAGTAAAGTAGTTTAACAAATGGAAAACTGGAAAATGTCAACCCAATTTTGAACAAGCTGTTACCTATAATATCACATATTTGCATCACACAAGACACCTGGCTTTTGCATGTAATTGGAATACCTGTACAATACACATTTTTAGTATTTCTCAGAAATACAGGTGTGCCTTTTACAACACAGTAAATGTAAATGAGCTTTAAGAACTTGTCTACTACTGACATATATGTGGACATTTATTTATACACAACTGCTTTATTTCTACTCTAAATACAAGTGGAGTCAATATTCTATAGTAATGTCTCACAAACAATTTTTATTAGAAAACCCACTAATATAAACTTTTTGCACATATCTAGATATGTTTATGATTCATCCCATCTCTGTTCAGGTCACTATGTCAGCTTGGAGGTGTTGAAACAGTATAATTGTTTTGTTTTGAAAGATAGTGAGAAAGCCATGACATGAACATTGCGTTGAACCAACCGTTTTCAATGAAAAGGGCAAAAAGAGGCGGGACTTGGGTGGCCATGGGTGGAGCTGTGCGGGGTAAGTGCCGCTAACGAGGGGCAGGGCCAATTTTTCCTAGTCTCTGTGATGCAAATTAAAGGAATCAAGGAATTTAGAGCATATGTATACATAATAAAACTTGAATCTTTCTTAACTCTTTCCATAATAGGATTCTAATTGCCTCATTATAAAGCTTTTCATGATTCAATAATAATAGGATATTATAAGGGGAAATGAGTCAATGTAGTTCTAAGTACAACCATATTGCAATGTCAGGGGTGCCAATTAATTTTAATTCAATTGAAAAAAAACACTTTTTTAAAATTAATTCTATTCACTTTTTTTGAGGGACAACGCTTTTGCACATAGAACTCACATATGGCATAGCTTAATGTTTATTTTAAATTAACTTAGAGTTGAGTTAGGGAACCTCACCTCACAAATCTAATTCTGTTTTTTTTTTAAAAGAGCACACTGCGGCCAATACAGGGGTGCGAGTTTTTCCTAAAACATGCACCTCTGGATAGCAGGTGCATGTTTTAGCAAGGAAATTACCTACTACATGGTGGATGCACAGCTGACACTGTGACCATTTAAATAAAGACACAAACTCTCCTTTTCCCTTTTAATTATTATTGTGGAACTCCTTGTTCCACTAGCGCAGAGCAGTCATATGTATAGGCAGATGCCTGTGCAGCAGTGCGAACAACTCAACTTTCCATGCACACTTCCTGACATGGAACAACATCGGCACATACAGCATACATGTAGCATTGTAATTTTTCACTTCACATATTTTTTAAAGCTTTTGTAACTTTTTTAATCAACCTAAGAAAACATTCTTTTAAAAAAAGTACAGAAAATGGCGGTTGCATAAAACAATATATACGTTTATACTATAGACCAGGTGCTTACAAGTTCTAGGGTCTACAAAGACAAAACTATGCCAATATATCTTTAAAATAAACAGGAACATATGTTAATCACATTTGCAAATATATGATAAGCCTCCTACCACTATCTCTAAAACTAAGATTGGTCAAACTCACATTAGGGGACTCTCCTTAATGTCTCTCTAGTCTACAACAACAACCACTGTCAGCTGAAGTACCAGACATGCTTCCAAAAAGAGAAAAAATTATGGCTGCGCAAAACAATGTATAAGTTAATATAGAGCAGATGCTTAAAAGGTATATGGTATTTCATGCACAACATTGATAAAATGTTTCTGCAGAAAGAAGATTATTAACAATGGATGTAACACCACTGTATTAAGTTAATTTTACTGATTATAGTTATGGGTCACTTTTTAATTATAATTTGACAGCACAACCCTAAGTTATGGACATTTCATTTGTGATTCCCCAATATTTGTTTAAGTCAGCTGCAGTCACATTGGACAAAGATGTCTTTTCCCTCTTTGAAGCTTGCATGATCCTTTATAGGACTCAGTGTACCATCACAAAACACTATTTACTCTTTATTTTTTTTCTTTTATTGTACTTGTGGTAATAATGTAGCAGCCCTGAGCGCTTGTAGTTCCTTTTTAGGCTAATTTTTCGAGGAATTCAATGAATATAATGGAAAAAATAAAGCAATATGGTGGCCATATGTGACACCAAATTATGAAGAGGATGAAAGAGAAGCAAACAATCTTCTGTTTACAAAGACAGTGTTGTGCTTGTTAGAATGAGGTATGCCCTACTGTGCACTTATAAGCATGAAATACAGCATTGCCATTAGCTGAATATTTCAAGTGTCCATCTTAAAATGCACCCATTTCATTACAATACTATATAACAGAGATGTGTGCTGCCCACGTTTGGGGTTTTGGATCTGTATCTCACTTTGTGTTTTGTATCTGGATTGCTATGGACCTGTTTTTGTTGCTAAAGTATTATAAATCTCAATTACTTTGGTTTCCACTCATTTCTAGTCATTTTTGATCACTTCACAAATAGTGTTCATCTAGTTGAAGTCAAATGATTGCACCGACCAATGTAGCTGTATGACTAAGATAAGCAACAGCATACATATGGCACTAAAACTTCCCCTATCTACTGCCATTCCTATCATGCTATCATCTTTGAAGTTTAATAAACTACCCTTAAAAACCAAGTAGCAATTCTTCAAAGAGAACAAATCACAAAGAGGTGCAAGATAAAATCGTCCATGGTCCCTTCCACCCACCCTTATGTCAGAATGCTGACATAGATATTGAGGGTGCTTCTGAGTACTGGATACATTAGAGAAAGTGCAAAGAAGAGCAACCAAAATTATACACAGTATGACCAAAAAAGCCCATAAGGAAAGACTAGAGCAACTTAATATGTACAGCTTTAAACACGGAAGGCATATGGTCAATATGATAATAGCTTTCAAATATATCAAAGGATGTAAGCACACNTGGGATAANTATAAGGGTATATTGAGTCTCAAACAAAATACATTTTTTTTTTCGTTATTATAATAAAATAATGTCAGTATAGTTNTTCAGTTTGGGCAGACTAGATGGGTCATATGCCTCTTGTCTGCTGTCACTTTCTATGTTTGTGTACAGGCATTGTTGGACACTATGGTCCAGGCTATGAAAAAGCCCATAGTCATGCCAGTTCAAAAGACCAGATATTCCTCATCTTATGTATGGAATTATTTCTACCCAAATCTGGACAACAACTGTCAAGNTATGTGTAGCATTTACAAAGCCAATGTAAGCAGAGGTAGGGACTTTTAAAGCACCTTGGAAACTCCTCGNCCTTATGTCACTTGCAGTGCATCCATCAGAAGTTTTTGTCAAAAGAAACTTTGTCCAGAAAACATAACAGCCTTTACCAAGATGCTGTTTTCTGTCTGTTACATCGTCTCCTNCAACACCTATCCATATCATGATCTTGGTATGGTTGGGTTCAGTGGCATGGTTCAAGGGCCTTGTAAGCCAACAGACAACAAAAAGAGACTGGACTGGACAGCAGATTGCTGGACTGGATTACTCCAGAGACTGGACTGGACAGCAGATTGCTGGACTGGATTACTCCAGAGACTGGACTGGACAGC
>JABWIB010004669.1:3434-17896 GCA_016617825.1 Platyplectrum ornatum
CCATGATCTCCCTGTTTGTTCAGCTTTTGTGTAAACGTTTATTTTTTGTTAAGCAAAGTAAAGCCAACATATCAAGATACTATTTTTTAGTCCATATCTTCAGTCAGAATCAATAAAAATGNTTANAATACATGTAGGTGCATATTACAGTACTGTACTCGCTTAGCGACCAATTCGTTTAACGACCTAGTCGTAGGAACAGAACTCGGTCGTTAAGTGAGGAATACCTGTATACCATATTTCAGTAAAAGGGGTGTTTTCCGATGCCTACAATCATAAAACGCTATATTTTGCAGTAGAACATCTGTACTTGCAGCATGGAACAATGTGCAGTACGCTGGAGGATCAGTCCGCTGGGTCGGTTCTGCTCCTGCCAACCTAAGGGTTTGGGGGATTTCTGTGGATAAGCATATGCACGGAAGATGATTCGCCGCTGGGAAGAACACCCTTCTAACATGACCATTAGTTAATGCACAAACAATAAATACATACAAAAAATAAATACATTTATTAAAAAAAAAACAAAAGACACATTTAAAGTATCTAAATAATATTTTTTATATTTTTTGCAAATCTTTTTTTTAAACTTAATGAGGCAGGTAATTGTCCATAGTACATTACTTGCCTCTATGGCTCTGCGCTAAGCCTGCACCATGTCCAAAAATGAGAAAAGGGCACGTAGTCGGGCTTTGCGTTGTGCTATTCAAAGCCGGTCTGCGCATGCTGAATCGATCTGAGCAGGGCTGATTCAGCCCCAATGTAACTAGAGCAAGAATCTTAAACTATCCTTAATACATACATGTTTAATTAGGATTTAACTTCCAAAGAATCTGCATCATTTATAAACCCTCAACATGTTGAATAAATTATGGGTTAAAAATCATTACTCATCATTCACTTAGGCACAGCTAATCTTAAAATAGTTATATTCCCTACTTTTTACAAATGTTAATATATAGTATCAATTGAAAGATTATAAAATAATAAATAGTTAATTAAAAATTGTATTTAAAAAATAAATGACAGTAATAGCCTGGAATCAACACACAGGACTTGTAGGACCTGATTCAAAGCAGTGGATCCGCCTGAAATTAGGTGGATGTGCTAATTAGCAGACAGTGTCGGCTATAGAAGCTGGAGCCCCTGCACTTACATCTCAGGCAGCAGAGGAGAGGGCCAGATCGCATGCCTCCNTCGACTATGTGCTATTCAGAGTTGCATGTTTCTAAAGAAATATCTATTATAAAAGAATATCAAGGTCACGGCGGCTGCAGGTTGTGGCTGCTGGATCAGGTTTGTAGACTACTAAATAGTAGTCATGAATCTCTAGCTCTGGTGCCATGGAGTAGCCACCACTGTTGCATCTCGCTGCAGGATCCCCCACTGTTTCTCCAACCCCCCCCCCTCACTACCCTCAGCTCCTGACCTCCTTCAAGTGGATCTCCTGCTCAGTGATCTGATGTGGATCCCTCCTCTTCCCTTTGTTGAGCTCACTCCTCACCTGGATACCATCACGTTTGCTTGGCTGTGCTTGCACCTGACGGACCCCGGTCTTCATTTTTGTTCTCCAAACCCTCTATCCGCATTGATCCCACACCGCTGCAACTTGGACTTTATACCTTTCCTGTCCAGTCCGTTGCTGGATCCTTCCTGGAACATCGGCTGAGACCTCCTTGTTGTCTGCTACCTGCTCCTGTCTCCGCTTATTGATCCGGGACTCTCTCACAAGCTCAGGTTACGCCATTCTGTATTGTGTGTCTTCCCTGTGAATTGTTATTGCTTGCCGCGGTGTACTGATTTCTCTATTTTCATCTATTTGATAATATAAACCGTCCGTTTCTTGGGTTATGAATTCTCTGTATAGTCAGGTTCATTGTGTAATGCATAAATTCTTGGCATCCTCTCAACCTCGCACTATGGCCTAGGTTCTCAAACTGTGGGTTGGGACCCCAGAGTGGGTCGCGACCCCATGTGCATGGTGTCACGACTTCCTCAGAGAGACCATCTTGCAGTTGCAGGCCAGGAGCTATGGGACCCACTGGTGCCAGGCGCTAGTTGGGTGCCACTGTGATACATGCGTGAAGTAGGTGATTGGTGGCACATGGTCACCTAAACTGCTTCACTGAACCACTTCCATCTCCACATTCATTTGTCACATAGGATTGCCAGTTGTCATAATACACAAATAATGTAATGTCCAAAGAGTTAAAGGGGACCTTTAAACCTCTTCCCCCTATTAACCTCATGAAGCTGTATAGTTTGGTATAAAACATATACTTACCACTGTTTAAAATGATAATCTGATGTCTGGGTAAAAATATATAGATGGTAACTTGCTTGGGGTCGTGTAAAAAATGTTTTTGTCAGATGGGGTCCCAGAGCAAAATAGTTTGAGAACCCCTGCACTATGGGTAAAACTAATCCTACCCCTTCCAAAACAATTTCCACCCGGTTTTCCCCGGCTCACGAGACTGTAAACCAATCCTCCGCTCAATCTCTGTCTCTCCCTACTGATGCTGCTAACATGCAATTGGCTTTTACCACTTTGTTGCCTCAAATTACTGCTGGATGATATCCAGCTGTCGCTTAATACCGTGATAACGCATGTCGAATCCAACTCTAAACGCCTCACTGAGGTGGAACAACGCACGAGTGACATGGAAGACACAGTATTAGTCATGCAAAACACTATCGATACCCTCACCAAATTGGACGACCTGGAAAATCGTAACCGACGCAATAACTTTGAGGTCCCCGAATCTATCAACGACCAGGCCCTTACTGATTTGATTAGTGCCGATATCCCCAGGACACTGTTAGCCTAATCATATGTCTCCCCGATATTGGTGGAACGTGTGCATAGAATTGGCCAGGAGCAGAATTCTCGTAGACAAACTCCTCGCCCTGTCATTGCACATTTCCTTAACTTCAGGGACAAGGAAAACATTCTCATGGCCTACTGCAAAACTGCCTCCCTCATTGTTAAGGATTCTAAAATCCTGATCTTTCAGGATTTTTTTCCTAGTGTCACCCAAAATGCAAGGCCTTCTACCCAGTGTGTAAACACCTCTTTGACCACCATATTACATTCTCCCTCCTGTACCCGGCCAAATTACGAGTCATAATGGATGGGGAACCCGTTTATTTTGATGATCCTGATGCTGCTAAATGGCAGTTTCTCGTTGCCTCACTACCCTCTCAGGGGGAGTCATCACCTTCTCATGCATAAATCCCTGTATGGGTTTTTCCCTTATGCCTATTGCTTGTAGGTATATTGTCTATTGCTTTGCTTTGTTTCTAGTTATGTTTATATGATCTGTAGCCGATACACGTTTGTTTGTTGCTCCCTCTCTCCCTTTCCTCTCCTTCCCCCACCATGCCACCCCCTCTCTGTTCGCAGTGCTGCCTTATTCCTGGACCATTTTCTCTTTGCAGTGGACTACTCAGTTCCAGATCTCTAACGCCCTCTGGGCCTCCGCCTCCAGGCCTCTCAGGTACGGATATCTACATTGCTGACCTGTCTCCTCACACCTTGCTATGGCTACCTCTAATACTCCTCCTTCTCAACAGGAGCTTATGTCCTCTGCAGCCCTGACCATCCTGTCATGGAATGTGGCTGGTCTAAACTCTGCCTCCAAACGCTCCCGTGTTCATCTTAAACGCTTTTGCCCAGATATCGTCCTGCTCCAAGAGACTCACTGGATCTCACACCCCTCATCTACCTTACGTAGTGCTTGGATAGCCAAATGTATATCCGCCCCCTTTACATTGAAAAAGCGAGGTGTAGCCATTCTTATTTGTAAATCTCTTCCCCACATTGTATCCACGGTTAAGGACCCTGAGGGCAGGTATATCCTATTGCGGATGACCATCCGTAACGACCACTTTACCTTCCTCAACATTTACGCTCCTAACTCTCCTAACGCTTCC
The DNA here is from genome assembly GCA_016617825.1 of Platyplectrum ornatum. NCBI lineage: Eukaryota > Metazoa > Chordata > Amphibia > Anura > Limnodynastidae > Platyplectrum > Platyplectrum ornatum. Next base: position 7,365 of record JABWIB010004669.1, read on the forward strand.
TTTTACAACTCCCTCTCTAACCTGCTGCTGCAGATGGACACGCCTGGCTTGATCGTTGGCGGGGATTTTAACGCTACATTCCCCGGTTCTATAAACAGACCGCCCACTCCCACCCTGACCCATCATGACCCTCCTACGGTTTTGCTCTGATCATGATCTTATTGACCCTTGGAGCTTCCGGATCTCTCCAGCCGAGAGTTTACATTTTACTCTCATGCTCACCGTCTGTTTACTCGTATAGACCATATTCTCTCTCATGACTCGCTTTTTTCTAAGATTGCAGACGCCTCCATTCAGGACATCGTCATTTCTGATCATGCCCCTGTTCTGTTGTCTATTTACTACCCCCACCCGGTTCTCAGAACCCGCTGCTGGCGCTTTCCCTCCAATCTTTCCCAAAACATAAACTTTCGTGAATATTAGTCATTCCATTGGCATAACTATGTATTTGATAATGCTGCTCATTCCTCTGATCCCATTCTCTTCTGGGCCGCTTCCAAAGCAGTAATGCGTGGCCACATTATCTCCTACCTTACTAACCAAAATGCCCAGCGGAAGGCCACGCTACGTACCCTTCACCGTAATCTCCAACGAGCCCATGCTTCATTACTGTCCAGTAATTCGGACGAAGACGGCGCTACTTACCTCCATTGCCAACAACTGCTAAAACGTCGGTTGGAATACGCCAACCATAAATTATTTCGGTGGGGGGGGGGGGAAAGCCGGCAAAGTCCTAGCCCATATGGTGAGATGTCAGTCACTCAAATCTTACATTACTAAACTTATTGACCCTCACTCGGGTACCCCTCTTATCACCCAGGATGAACTTACCCACTGCTTCACCGCTTACTTTACTTCTCTGTAAACAGCAGCCCAGATAGGGCTTCGCTTAATAAAATGGTTTCCTTCCCTAAAATCCTTTACCCTTTCCAAGTGCTGCCCCTCATACTGACCACTGCGGATGAAAAATCCCTTAACTGGATCTTTCGTCGTTTCCTTTGGAGGGGTAAAAAATCCAGAATTGGGCTACACACTCTGCAACGCACCCGGTCTGAGGGAGGTATCAACTTCCCCAATATTCGTCTCTATAATCAGGCAGCCATCTGCAGACATATTAAGGATTGGTTACTCCATGCGAATATCCATACAAATACGTCCTTGGACCAACAAATGCTCCCCTCTATGGACCTGGTTAGCTTTCTACACTGTAAAAAATCTGATCTGGACCCCTCCACCATTGACAATCCTCTGTTCATGGCGAACTGGCACACCTGGCACGCAGTCCAGAAAAAATGGAAAATGTCCTCCCGCTTCTCCCTTTTCCTTCCTTTCCTCCACAACCCTTCATTCTTACCTGGCCTTTCCTCCTCTCCTTTCTCTCTCTGGGCCACACATGGAATTTCCTCTCTCAGGGATGTTTCCTGCCCTCAACGGTCCAACATCTTGATAGGGATATCAAAGCTAAATTAGACCCACTCCCGACTTCGATCTTCGCTTACCTCCAAGCCCATCATTATGTTGTTCAATGCANCTCCTCCTTTACACCCGAGGATTGGTCCAATCGTCTTGATTCATTGTTCCTACGCACTACCGGCTATCATAGCCCTATTTCTCTATTTTACCAAATTCTCTGTTAACCCTACTACTCCGGTGAGTCTCCTGGTAGCACGGCGGGCTGGTTGACGGATTTCCCTCATATTTCCAATGAATCATTAATGCAGACTTTGACTGCCTCTATATCTATTCTGACACCATCCACTTATCGTGAAATGCTTTATCGCATATTTTATAGAGGTTATCTGTCCCCTTCCCACTCAGCTGCAATAGGCCTCACTTCCTCTGGTACATGCCCCAAATGCTCCTCCCCTAACGCCACTTTATATCACTGTATGTGGGACTGCCTGTTAAGTTGTTCTGGAGACGGGTCAGGGATTTTGCTGTCCGATGCCTGCTGCCCACCTTCCCTCTCACCCCGGATTGGGCAATTTTTGGGATTATACCCTCTGATCTCAGGCTTTCAAAGGGCCACAAAAAATTGCTTACTATATTATCAGCAGTCGGTAAAAAATGTGTTCTTCATCACTGGATTCAACCCTTGCCATCCCCCCTCTCACTTTTTGCTTCAAAACTTTTTTTCTACTTCCGGATGGATTGGCTTGACGCCTCCTTAAACAAGGAAGATAAAACCAAATCTTTTTTCCACACATGGGAATCATTTATAGCCACGCTCTCACATACCACTAGGTCCCAAATTGAGACATTTTTTCGTTCCACGACTACATGGTACGAAGCGAGACTTATGCTTGATGCCCCCCCACAGTTTCCCTTGATTAATATTCTGGTTCCACTGTGACAGCCCACTCGCTCTCCTCCCTCCTCCCACTCCCTTCCCACCCTTTCCCCTCTACCCTCTATCACTGCGCATTCCTCTTACCCTCTCACCCTTTCCCTTTCCCTTGTACTCTCTCTCTCCCTATCCCTGCTACTCCCTCTATGGCTCTACGGCTCACGCTTACATCTAAATTGTTATTTTCTTGTTGTTCCCTATTTCTCTTGCTTATTGCATTTTCATATCTGCTGGATCAAGGTTCATCTCTGCCGTTATTTGGAAACTATTGCCAATGTTCCCGCTATTCCTTGGACCAGGCTTTACCGCCTTTCGATATCTGTAATTGTTGACATGTTACTCTGTATGGCAAAACTGCACGCCTTCTCTTATGTCTATTGTTTATTGCCTCCCTTGTTCCTTATTGTAATTTTGAAAAAGTATGGATGCTTGTTTGTTTATCCAGTTTATTTGCTCTTATTCTCAATAAAAATACATATAAAAAAAAAATAGTAGTCATGATCCAGCATTCTGATGTCACAAACCCCCAGGACAGAGGTTCCCAAATTTTCTCAGTCGAGGCACCCTTAGGGTCATAATTTTTCAAAGTGCCCCTAAGACAAAATAATTTTTAATTTTTTACGATTTTGAGTCAAAATCATGTAATAACTATTTAGGTATAAACAGAAATACTTCAGGTTGACATCAAATCTTGTGTTACTCCTATACAAGACATAAAATCGTGTTTCTAAGTTGCACTAGCAACGTTGCACCATATCAGAAAAAAAAACATTCCACAGCACCCCAATGAGAGCGTCGTGGCACCCCAGGGAGCCTAGGCACACAGTTTGGGAACCACTTCCCCAGGAGAAGGATTTACTAACAAATGGAACATGACAACTTTGGGCCTTGTCTTTTAACATGAAATCTCTATATGTATATGTCTGTCCCTGTCATAGTAAATATATTGGAAACGGAACTGCTTATTATTAAATGATTCTTTATGGTGATAATATTTCAGGCACAGCATTACCGGGAAGCTATTCAAAAATGTGTAAATGACAAAAACACTTTAACAGCTGCTAATTAAAGCATATTCGTGGATGAGCCCGACCTAAGAACACAGTGTTACTCAACATATCTGGTGAAACAGGAATCCTGCGCGGTGTTTTCAATCATTGCATGATAAATATGCCTAAAGGGAAAAGTGTTCTCAAGAATCTGAGCGATCAATCATCTGTAGAGAAGAAAGTGCCTTATTATGCAAGTCCACGCCTCAGACTCATGGTGTTTTCTGCTGGGCAAATGTGTCTAATGTATTCATAATGATTTTATTTATTAATCCTTATTTATACAATCCTACAACATCATGCCGCATTACACAACATAATGCCGCATTACACAGAGACGATTTAGTAGAATGTTACTCAACTTTAATTTTATTTTACAGTGATAGGAAGGTAAAATATCTACATTTAGAATCTATTTAATTTTAAAATATTATGTTTTGTTATCCATCTCAAAAAATCTATTATGCTATTATATGTTAATGTTATAAGTGATGTCATCTTCCATGCAATAAACAATATGATATATATGTGTGTGTGTGTGTGTGTGTGTGTGTATAAATCATCAATAACTGTAGCCAGAACTTCACATTGAAAACAAAATAGCAGGATTTTGAACAAAAGAGCTTGTATAAGAATACCTTTTTTCCTGGTATTCCAAGTGCAGGTAAGTATTGGCTCTTGGTACACTAAGTCAAAGGGTAGGCCAGGGCATAGTGTGGTATATGGAGGCTAATCATAACCTGTCACAGTCACATTAGGTTTAAAGCCAAAAACACCAATTGGGAAGGATCAACTGCGAAGAAGTCATTACCAGCACTGCAATCATTCAGACTGCTGCATTATGAAATGACACATGCTGACAGAAACTCCCTACTTGCCAGCAGCTACAGCTTCAACTAGCCATATACTGCAGCCATTATTCCTCAAAGGGGGTAGCTAAGATACAGGATGACCTGTGGAAAAAGGTCTGTATATCGAGACCTCTCACTTCCTGCTGAGGACGATAATCTTGGTAGAAGAGGAAGACCACAATGTTTATTGAGAAAAAAAATACAAAATTAATATTCATAAATGAATATAAATTGAAATGTTTATTGAGGTCTGCACAATATATGCGACATACAATACATAAAATACAATAATAGCACAAGAGTGTTTCTGCTACCATTATTGGCCATTTGGGAAATCCTTCCAATAATCACTACAGCAATTATATGGCCAATAAGCTGGTAAAACATGTTATTAAACTGACATCACATATGGATGTAGCTTTCAAAATAATCATTAAAATGAAACCTCTGAGATATTTGTAAAAATAGAGTCGTTAAACGGAGATTACAACAGACAAGATATAAAACATTCACAATGAGCCACAATTTGAATAAATCATTTGCATGACAGCCGTTCCACAAGTCAATGGAGACTTTCTCCTTTCTATATTCATCCTCTTTTCAGTCACCCCCTTCCCCAGCCCATACATTGGTTTTAAAAACAATAAATTATGTTGTTGACCAAATGATGGCTATCTGGCCATTATCCACAGTAAAATATTATGTATAGAAATGAATACATATATGTACTTTAAACCATAGTTGGGGGTATATACATTGATTTGGTTTCTAACAATGAAATCACCCACCCTTTAAATTCCCACTATGTGCAATAGTTTCTTATTTTATTTTGAGCTGAGAATTGTTGGAACGTTTATGGTAGGATGGCATTGGCACAGCCTCTTATCATATGATGCCATGGACATAGTAACTGAAATTAACTAGCCTCCCCCACAGACTGTACTCTTATCAGCTATTTAATCATCTGACCATCTGTACATCCTCCTCCTCTGCATTATTCACTCCTCGCAATGGTTCTGTAGAAATGCTACTTACCAACGTATCTATCTATCTATCTATCTATCTATCTATCTATATATATTTATATATGGTGCATACTTCCCTTATCCTAGCACCTGCCACTATAATAATACTTTCTAATGTTTAATTCTTTTCTTTTTTGATTTGATCCATGTGCGCGTATTGTCAGCTTTCAGTTACTGACAGATATTTTCAGAGAAGCTTATCCTGTCAGTTGTCCAGCCACATCCACATTTCCTGTCCACTACTCTAAATAAAACCTCTCACATATCCTGCCCCCATACTACCTATACCGTCCTTTATCCGTGTCCCTTGTCATCTGCTATGAATAGGTCTATCTGCCCTTTGTCCCAAAATGTTCTTGTGCTTTATGTCATTTTTACAATGTTGTTATTTGTTTAGGGCTTTTCAGTTTCCAGCAAATGACCGCTTAGTTTATATAAAACTAAGTTAGTGTTTATTGATGTGGTTACCAGCAGTTTATAGGAGTTTTCTTTTATACACAACAATAGATACAGTCATCATTGCACTTAACAAAATCAATGCTACATAAGAATGAAGAATCAAAAGAATGATATGTACTAACTAAATAAATACTACATGACTAGAAGTAATAGAATGAACAGAGACCTGTACACTCCATATAATCATTCTTATAATATTGAATACAGGACTTTTGTGTTAATGCCCTGTACACTCCATATAATCATTCTTATAATATAGTATACAGGACTTTTGTGTTAATGTCCTGTACACTCCATATAATCATTCTTATAATATAGTATACAAGACTTTTGTGTTAATGTCCTGTACACTCCATATAACCATTCTTATAATATAGTATACACGACTTTTGTGTTAATGCCCTGTACACTCCATATAATCATTCTTATAATATAATAATTAGTGTATGTATGATTAATAATGGTGTTTAATTAGATATTTAAACCACAAAGTGTCAATTTTGGATTCTTGCTAGTGTAATATATGAAATCCTGTGTAATATAAGACCCTAGATACTGGAGTGCTCTTCTTCCTGTCTCCAATGACTATTACTCATTAGGAATATAAACAATAAAAGGGTAAAATACCATATCCTAGTGAAGATCGGAGATTTGTCTGCTTCATCCTATATATATTCCATCATTATACCTGTTTAGGGTGTCTCAGCATATTCATAAGAGACCTACTAAATGCAAGGTGTAACTCAGCAGTCATTGCAATACAGTATTTGTAACACTGATTGGTTTCCTGCTATTCAATACTAATTTAGCAGAATACGTCAATGTGGGGCTGCTGGTTAATGAAATAGACCATATCAGTGTAAATAGATAGTAAATAGATAGTGTTTGGTTTTCTGTAGAAATAAATAACAGTAATTGAGGGGTGTAATGTGGCTTTAGAGGACTATATTATGCTGCGGAGGCATCTGAACAACCCCTGAGTGCCTGCCAATATTCCTGTGTGCCAAAGCCAATATACCATCTATCCTTCACCATGGCAATTGGCGCACCTTTGGGCAGGTACCAAAACCAGTTACCATAATGGTAACTTGTAACTATGGAAAACTGCCTGGTGAAACACGCTAGAGTTCTAGAATATTTTGCCCATTCTGTAGAACCTGTATCCCTATTGTATCACAAGTCAATAGAAACTATAGCAATTTAATTCATACACACTTAGGTGAATAGAAAACCAGCACCAAATGGCACATGTGGCTATGACCGGCACAGGTTGCACCTTTAAGCAGCAGTGCCATTCCCTCCTCCATTGCATTCTTTGTATTTTCCTTAGAAGGATAAAGCTGCTAGCTCCCTCCTTCCTCCCAGCCCTCCTTCTGTCTTCCAGCTTCTGGTTATGCTTGCCTCTGCCAGACCAAGCGCATAGTGAGCTCTGCTGTACAAGCCAGCAGCCAGGGAGCGAGAAGCTCAAAGGTGCAGAAGACAGAAGACAGAGATGTCTGTGATCATCCTCAGAGCAGGCTAGGGGCAATTCTGCACCGGCACAGTGGTGAGTATAGACTTTATTATTCCTTTCTCTTCTCTTCTTCTAATCATGCATGATGTGTAAACACACTGTCTGGCAGAACACATCCACACTCCAGGGCTGGGAGGTGGATAATACTATGTCATAGTGCAGTCCACTTTGTAATACTATGTTTTACTAATACAATATCAGGTATGTTATTTACATGCAGGGGACAATCCCGAATGTCTGATGTCATGATAATTGGATTTACACTTCTACCACTCAGTGAACCTGGCAGAATATAGGATGCACAATACTCAGCGAGTTGTACTCATACACAGCATGAATGATGTGTTCTTCATGAATGCGGGTTTTGTGCATTGTCGCTGGTTTGTGGTAAAACATCTTTACTGTTTCACATAAAAAGCTGAGTAATAATTAGCTAACAAACCACAGCTATGTTACTAATGACTTTCCGGTACATTATATTGATATTTACATATTCCCGGTTAAATATTCAGCTTCACAGTGTTGAACCTGTGTGCAGTGATGCAGTGGGTATAGTGTATATACAGATGTGTCAGTATATATTACTGACATAATAAAGGCAATTCGACAATGCAGCTGCCACATACCATTATGAGTCACAAGTTGCCCTTATTTCATAATGGTATAAGTATATATATATATATATATATATATATATATATATATATATATATATATATAAAATTGATGCCACATTCCATTGTCATATAATAAAATTGTGTGCATCATACGGGTGAAAGAAATTCCTATGATACTGGGAAAGCACTATGCACCCTGTCCAGTTACTGGTATAGAAAAATGCCTGATACTGATCGGATAATGATTAGACTCTGTATGGGATGTATAACATACAGTATCATAACTTATGGACACACATGCTGCCCTACAGATACAATATATGATACAATGTCCCAACATGTGTGTATGCAGCATAAGGGATAGAACTGAGATAGACCAATTCTGTGCATGAGGGATTGCTTCCCATGTATTGACCTCACATGCACCAAGTACACACCACAGATAAATAGTACATAGTACAATAATACAAGTAATAGTATGAGAATAAAAAGTATACTTAAGGACATGCGGCAACTATTAAAATGACATAAAAAAGAAACAGTATATTTCCAGGGTATAATGGCACTTATCCCTATTACACCTTTCCCCTATCAAAAGCACCAACACTGCTAGCAATTGTGGGGACGTGAACAGCATTAGACATCTAAGGTTGCCACCTAGACCCAATGGGCACAGAAGTTATCATCTTTGTAGATTTCAGATGTATCACGAGAAACCTGTTGCTCCATGAAGGGAGAAAAGCAACACTGGGGATTAGCAGGGGTCACCATCACAGCAGAGGGTAGAGACATTTAAATGCCATGTAGCTTTGTGTCTAACCTGTATGGTTACTGCAGTGAGTTTTTCGTGTTTTGCTGCTACATTTGTTTGAGCAGCACATGTATTTCTATAAGGATCCGTGACACAAACTACACAAAGGGTTTAGGCATATGTAAATAAATAAATATATAAATAATATATAATAACATAATGCAATATATAGAATATGTAGTATTTACTTCTCAAGTCATTTATAGTATTTACTTCTCAAGACATTGCATCATCCTTCAAGCATATTTCATATATTGTGCACAATTTGCATGGAAAAAATGACCACAATATTAGGTAAATTACACCCTGTAAATGAGAAAACAGGTGATGATGTCCATTGCGTACAATCTGATTGTGTACATATATATATCTATATATCTATTTTATGTCACTACCATAGATGGGACCATAGCCTAGATGCAGGATATAGAGTAGACATACACACTCTTATTAGTTTGTACGCTAATATAACAGAAAACTAAGTTGAACAAGTCTTTCCCTGTACTTTACACAGATGAGGAAATAGGAGTTTTAAGGACATCAGCAAATGTTGGCATATAGTGAAAGACACTTGGACTCCAGCAACTGTAAGACAGATCTTAAATTATCCAAAACACAACTGGCGCGGCTTATAATTAGTACTCATGTACCCTTTTAAATGTTTTATCTTTAACTGTAATTAATGACTAGTGTACTGTAATAACACTTGTCTGACAAAATAATCATTGCTCAATCTATAATCACTTACAGCATCACTGAGGACATGCTAAAAGATTTCCAACTATATTTTGCTGTGTACAGTAGGTTTTGTTGGCATTGAAAGTCACTACACCCAATGAATAAGACACTACAGCTTATTAGACAGAGAACTACAGCAGCCAATACTACATGTTCAATAGAGAATATCATAATACCAGAATGCTGATGTACTATTCTCTGCACTCCATGCAGACATTGAACACAAATGCATCACATAGTATTTGATGGAGAGGTTTATATTGGCAACAATTACCCTTTTTTAACTTGCGGACAAGTTAACCAACATATGTGGTGATATTTTCTCTTATGACACTTATGACCTTATCAACAGGAACAAATTGCAACTGAAATAAACCACAGCACAGGCCAGGAAAAGGTTACAAATAGATAACATTTCTATAAAACAATATTTCTACGTCAACCTTTTAAGTATAGTTGCAATTTGCCTTTACAAAGCATGTGTATGGTTAGTTATTTATGCATGTATATATGTATGCATTTATTTATTTAGTCAGTTTGTTAAGTTTAGAGTTTAGAGTTAATTGGCCACATGACACATGATGTGCTGCGTTGAAAGGATTCCTTAGCATGTTCACAGCATGACCCCCGGCACCTGTTTCCTTTGCTATTGTGTACTTATTAGAATGCCTATGACTCACATGACATGTCCCTCTCCCCTCTGTAATGAGAAGATTGAGATTAACTGGATGAACACCTATATAACATAATTACGTTTAGTAAGAAATTAAAATGTATATCATTTTGTTTGTACACAACAGAGCACAACAACATTGTATTGGACAGTTTGTTTTTACTTAGTTGTGGTTTTATGACAAATTTGCTACAAAAGTTTTTTTTTAATAAATTATATATCACAGATGATGATGATGATGGATGGATGGATGATTACATGTTATGTTATATTATTTGAAAAGAAATACCTTCCTATTGTGTTCACTGAAACAGAACGCAAAGGGCCAGAATCATATTTATATTCTCATGACTTAAGCTGGCCATACACTATAAGATAAATTGTTCCAATCGAAAGATTTTTCAAGAGTGGGTAAAACCATGTTGAATTGCAGGGGGGGTAAAATGAAT
>JABWIB010004670.1:0-19621 GCA_016617825.1 Platyplectrum ornatum
ATGGCATACAGTTATGCCATTTTGCGGGAAGTACATCCCGATCATGGCATAAATGTATGCCATATGTCGGGAAGGGGTTAAAGAAAAAGGCCCAGAGTGGAGGAGGTGTGTGATAGGCCTGAACCATTGGTACCAGCAGAGGTTACTATGGTTTCGGAAGAATCAGATTTATTGGAGGGTGAAGTAGCACCAGGCCAGGACGAGTCGGAGATGAATCTGGACCTTGTCAACAGCTTCCTCAAGATGCTCTACAAGGCTCTAAACATTGAAGAACCGCAGGAGTCTCTCAAGCTTCAGGATCTCCTGTTCAAGGAGCAGAAGAAAAAGGCTAAGGTGTTCCTGCTCTCCGACGTGCTTAAAAATCTTACCTTAGAAGAATGGAAGGTACCAGACAGACGGATAGTGGCTCCATCGAGACTTAATCGGATATATCCCTACCTCGAGGAGGACTCTAAGAAGTGGGATGAAACCCCCCAAACTCCCCTTTCCCGGTGCGTGGTTGCCGCCATCTCCCGCTTGTCTCACAAAACTACGCTGCCCTGGAGGATGTCAACGTCTTTAGGGACCCCATGGAGAAGAAGATAGAACTAGGTCTCCGTAAACAACATGTTCTCTGGGGTGCAGCCATGAGGCCGGTCACTGCCATCGCCACTACCTATCAGGGTGCTTAGGGGATGGTGTCATACCTTGGAGTCTGACATTGCGGACGGCATTAACAGGTCTAACCTGATAAAGGCGGTCCAAGATATGCAAGTCGCAGTGGAGTTTATCTGTAACGCGTCACTGGACATCATCAAGTTTGCTACCCGGGCAACGGGCACCAACGCAGTGACAAGAAGGGCCCTGTGGCTGAAACCATGTATTGCGGATGCCCAGTCTAAAGCGAAGTTGCTCTCTCTTCCTTTTGAAGGCAATTACCAATTCGGTAAAAGGCTGGATGAAATTCATCGAGAGATCGTCAGGAGGCAGATCAACATGGCTCCCCCAAGACAGGACCAGAAGACCCATATCTACCAGACCACAGAGGCCGACCCACGCAGACTTCAGAGAGGCCAGAACTTACAGGCCGGGCAGAGCCTACAGAACGGGCCAGTATTCCACCTTGAGGCAGAATTTTAGATCGCAAAGAGGCAAGGAGTACAGGACTGGGTTTCGCCCAGCCCCTCAGTGACGTCAGGCCCAGCTCCGAGGGACAGGAGGTAGGTGGAAGACTGTCCCTCCTCCTTCCAGTCTGGAGACATTCCACCACAGACAGATGGGTGCTGGACGGCTACAAGATCGAATCTCTGGCTTCCATCCTCCCAGACATCTACAAAGGAGCGTTCCTTACCTCGATAGACCTCAAGGATGCCTACCTTCCCATCTGTACCGCACATCAGTCCTTCCTTTGCTTCTGCATCGAAGATCAGCACTACCAGTTCACCGCATTGTCATTTGGTCTGGCCACATCTCCGCGGACCTTCACCTAGTGTTTGATATAGCCAGGATCAGGATGGAAGGCATCACGATCTGGCCATACCTAGACGACCTCCTCATTGCGGCTCCCTCAGCAAGTCTAGCGATCCAGCACATGTCCAGGGTGATTCACCTGCTTCAGCAACACGGATAAACCAAGCCAAGAGCCAGATGAAACCTACCACCAGAATAAAATATTTAGGAGTCTGGATAGACTCGGTACAGATGAAAGTCACTTTAACAAGCCAGAGAATCCTTAACATCCGGTCAGTCTTTGCTCAGGCAACAGCAAAAGTCAGTTTATCTGCAACAGACTTCTTAAAATTAAAGGGGCTCATGTCATCAGCCATAGAGGTGGTCCCCTGGGCAAGGCTGCACATGCGACAGTTCCAAGCTTGTTTCCTGCGGCAGTGGGACAGGAATTCTCTGAATCCTCATCAACCTATCTTTCTGTCAGCAGGGGCAAGAACTACGATGGTGGCTTCAGGAAGGGCGTCTGGAGCAAGGGAAAGCCTTTCTAAGGCAACATCCCGTTACCGTCACAACAGACACAAGCTCATCAGGTTGGGGAGCAACTTGTACGTGTTGGACTCAAGGCCAGTGGCAGGATCAAGAAGGGATGTGTCACTCCAATCTTCGAGAACTCATGGCAGTCCGATGAGCACGTCTCTCCTTCGCCAGTCACATCAGGTCGAGGGCGGTCACAATTCAATCGGACAACAAGACCGTGGTGGCATATATAAACAGGCAAGGCGGCACAAAAAGCTCCACACTCCTAAGGGAAGCCAGATTACTCTTATTATGGGCAGAGGCTCAAAACATCGACATATCAGCCTCTTACATCGCGGCGCCGACAACCAAGTGGCGGATTCCCTGAGTCGCCACCAACTATGCCCAAACGGGTGGGAGCTGAACGACAACATCTTTATGAAGATCATCNGGAAATGGGGCATCCCACAGGTAGACCTTATGGCCACCTACGGCAATCGAAAGCTTCCCGCATTCATCTCCAGACACCACCATCCACGAGCCATCCATGCGCTGTTGACCCGCTGGGATTTTCCTTTAGTCTACCCTCCATTCCCTCTGATTCCAAGGCTGCTGAGGAAAATAGAGTCAGAGACATCCACTGTCATAGCCATCATCCCATTCTGGCCACGGAGACCATGGTTCTCAAAAGTCCTCCTTCTATCCATAGCGGATCCATGGAAACTGTCCAGCACACCGGACCTGCTTCAGCAGAGGGGAGTCAACCACCCCAACCCAGCTCAGGTCAACCTGACAGCCTGTTGAGACCTCCAACCTAAGAAGGATGGGTATATCGGCCAAGGCGATTGATACTCTCCTCAAGTCTAGGAAATCCACCACCAACAGAACATACAGTCACATCTGGAAAACCTATGCGCTATGGTGCAGCAAATACCGAAGAGTGCCGTCATATATCCCAACCGTATTGGACTTTCTTCAAGCAGGCCTGGATAAGAAATTAGCCCCAGCATCCCTGTAGGTGCATGTATCGGCTCTAAGTGCAGTACTAGATATTAATCTGGCAGACAATAAATATGTGTCCAGGTTTATCCAAGCAGCCATGAAGATCAGGCCAGTGTTCCGCAGCACTATTCTGGCCTGGGATCTCAACCTGGTGTTAGAGGAGCTTAGCGTACACCTGTTTGAGCCTTTTACGGGAAATTGCCCTTCCTCTTCTCACCTGGAAGGTTGTTTTCCTGGTAGCAATTACCTCGGCCAGGAGGGTCTCTGAGCTCCAAGCATTATGGTCCGAACAACCATATTTGCAGTTTTTTCAAGATAAAGTGGTCCTCAGGACCAACCCATCCTTCCTGCCTAAAGTAATTACATTCCAAATAAATTCTACATCCACATAAATCAAGAGATTGTACTGCCCTCCTTTTGTACCAAACCCAACAACAAGAAGACGATACATTCCTTAGACCTTCTTAGAGCTCTAAGGGTCTATACTGAAAGAACAGCCCCCTTTGGAAGGACCAAACAGCTGTTCGTAATTACTCAAGGCAAGAATAAAGGGGCATCGAAAGCTACTATCGCAAGATGGATTAGAACATGTATACTGCATTGTTATGCCCAGAAGAAGGTACCACCTCCAACTCGAGTGAAGGCTCACTCAACTCGAGCCATCTCCACGTCATGGGCAGAGAGAGAGTCCGCCTCTATACAAGACCTCTGCAAGGCCGCTGGCTGGTCTTCAACGCATATGTTCACCAAGCACTACAGGATAGATGTCCTAGCCTCAGCGGACGCAAGATTCAGCAGACTGGTCCTCATTGCTGCCTTATGATTCTGTTTACTGTAAATACTTTATTTCCCTCCCAGTGAGTAACTGCTTGGGCATATCCCATTGGTAGTGCTGCCATGGGAGGGGAAACAACAGATTATTACCTGTTAATGTTTTCCCTGACTCTCCATGGCACCATGCTCCCTCCCTATATATATATGTTGTCTGTCTTACTAATATTGTTTATGCTTATTTTTTGAGCTTTTGAAGTTAGACACAGGAAGGCGGAAGTTGGAGGGCTTATATACCGCCGTGTCTTTTCTTTTCCTGTCAAGAGGTAACCTGGGGAAGTCCTCTCGTTGGTAGCGCTGCCATGGAAAGTCAGGGAAAACATATTAACAGGTAATAATCTATTGATTTTTTGTCATGTTCTGTTAATCATAAGGATTAAATGTGTTTTCAGTGGTGGTTGATAAAGGGTTAACAACTTTTTTACTAAGCAATTCATTCACACCTGATCATCTGGCGGATTGAATCCAAATTTGTTTGAAATTGTAGAGCCTTCCACCTATGGCTTCCTTCTTCAGAGGGGTCATGGCATCCCAGGGAAGTGGGGTGAATGCCAGATCTGACTTCCCTACCTCTTTGGGAGCAAAAATGTGGTATCAAAGTTGACTACTGACCTATCCTATAGCTGCACCCTTGCTTCTTGCTTCCAGATATTCTATCCCCCCCTAGTTTTAAGCGTTGTGGAACCAGTAGTCCTAACCCGGTTCTGTGGCTGGTGATTTTCCACATCAGAACAGAAACTACCCTTAAAAACGTAATAATTACCCAGTTACCCAGTGTTTAAGCCACTACAGTCTTCTGGTAACAGCTGCTGCTCTAGATGCAAAGTGTACAGATTCCAATATTGCATTGCAAACCAATTCTACAAACAGCTGTGTAACCTGCACTGTGTTTACCAGATATCCTCTGTTAATGCCATCTATAATAGCGGATTCTAGAGTGTGACAACAGCTTCTTAACACTCGGAAATGTTGTAGCAATAGCAGTGGTGGTTCTAAGCACTTTCACAAATGGATCCGTAGAACTGGCTGTTGCTTTGCCTTACGATTCTTACTCACACAAAGTCATCTGGTAGCTTCCTGTCACTTAATGTGCAGTGGGAACAATATTACTTTTTATGTTTGAACTATAAGGAGGGGTAGGTACAGCAGACAAGTATGGTAGAATAAACAGAATACACTGATAATGCAAAATCCTCCCAAGGGTTAAGCTGAATGAAATCTTAATAATGCAGAGGTAACATATTTTGTTTGTGTGCTTTATATGGTTAATAATCCTTAGTTATGCAAATTTAATGCAGTCAAACACTATCCATAGGTAAAGGCAAGTGGAGTGCTTAGCCAGACTTTTTAGGGTTTTTTCTTCAGTCATGGATTCCAGCACAAAGAACAAACTGCTCAAAGGTTGAAACAGCTGATTTTATTTTAATCGCCTTGGTGCACTCTAGAACACCAAAACCTGTTGTAATATTTATCAAGAATGTGTCACAATACCAAAAACCATCTGCATCATTTTTATAAAATTTTCTGTAAAACAGAACAAAAAAAGTTCTAAAATCAAAAATTTCCGATTTCCTTAGCAGATTCAGGTTCCATTCAGGGGGATGGGAGCAACAAAGTTGTCCTTTAAGTGTGCCAATGATTGTGATACCACAATGACAACAAAAAGGTAGACACCTTTTCAAGGTACACGGACCCGAAAGCCTAAAACGCCTATGCCCTGTAGCAAAGGTTGGATATCAAACGCTAATACGTATTCCCACCACTTCCCATTATCCAATGTTTACTGAGGAAGTTAGTGAGGGAGCGAACTACAGTGATAACTAATTCTCCCGTAATTGCCGACGAGACCCTGGTTTCCTCAAGTCCTGCAACTTGCTGTCAACAGGCCATAAAAATTACCAATAGTAATGATGGCATGGTTGCTGAGACAGACATCCATGAAACCGGGATGAAACCTTACTTATTTGAGTGTCTTGGGGAGGAATATATCTACATTCTTAAAAAAAAATGTAAATGTGCTATTTCCAGATGATACCACTAATAACATTTGTGTAAACTGCTAAGGAACTACAACAACCATTCTCACATATTCCGAATTTTATACAACAAATTCAATTAAATTTGTTACTGATGAAAAAAAAACTGCCATTAGAGAGATCAAGACCTGTGGTGAGTGAACATTCAAATCAGCCTAAGGAAGGACAAGGCTTCAGAAGGTTCACCTGGTTCTGATGAGTAGAATCATAGGAAGACTTAGCTAATTTTATCTCTTACATTGTTGATAATTTACTGCTAAATTTACTGCTTGCAGATGACAAAAAGAAAGGTCACAGGTTACCAGGTTTCACAGGTACTGGAGACATCAGGGTGGATTACTAAAATGTAGCCTTTTTCTGTGGAGGTTGTTAGTAGGTGGGAAACTGTACCCAAAGTTGATGTGGTTTTTAGAATGTCCAAAAAAACTACATTGCTACTACACATTATGCTAATTTTTGCAGCCGCAGGTATTCAGAGCTGCGCAAAGCCGGCTTTCATGAAAAAATAAATAAATAAATAAAAAATATATTATTTAAATAAAAAAAACACCAAAACACTTTATTTAATATTGTATTTTTTTTAATATTTTATTTTTTTATAACTTTTTTTTCAGTTAATGAGGCAGGTAATTGTCCATAGGAATGCCCCTTTTCCCATTTGCGCATGACTCCGTGCCATTCAGAGCTGATCAGCCCCATGGTCTATCTCTTCTGTTTACATTCGCTGCACTTCCAATTGCACCCTGAGGCAGTGTGATCACGTGCGCGATATTGTCCAATGGCACATTACTATGGTCTCTGTTATTGTAATCAATGTAAATGTATCCTATATAATTCATATTTTTCTTCAATAATAACACTGACTGTTATTTTGTCTGTCATTTATGGGAGGAAGAAAAGGGAAAACCATAATTATAAAGCACTCATGATGAACATGGAATATGAAATGAATTTTTACACATTTTTTGACACTGTTTCACATTCTTTCTATGGTTTTAATATTTCGCTGATAAACTGTCAATTCTCTTCCCAGAGTTTTAAAGCATACCAATAAAAATGTTGGTTTTATTAACATTGTGTACAAAGAATATGTTCAAAGAGTGCACTTGTCACTGAACCATTTTTTCTGTCTCTTCCTTCAATTGTGAATATGTAAACTTTTTGGGGTGAATCCAGAAATGAATGGAAAAAAATATTTTTTTTATTGTCATGTCCCAAATATTTAGTTCCTTTAGGGGTGTAGTTTACAAAATAGTATCACTTATTGGGGGTTTATACTGTACTGAAAGAACAGGGGTGTCAAATGCAACACGGTAGCTCCTTCTCTTCTGAATCCTACCATGTACCTAAAAAGCATTTTACAACTATATATGGTCCATTGCCATATTCAGTAGAAATTGTGTAACAAATTATGGGATGTCTTCCTACTATTACCATATGTGGAAATGTCAAATTTTTGGGTGAATTAAAAAATTAATGGAAATTACTTTTTTAATTTTCACACCCTAATGTTTAAAAATTCCACAAAACACCAGTGGGGTCAAAATTCTCACTACACTCATAGATGAATTCCTTGAGGGATGTAGTTTTTAAACTAGCATAATTTGTGAGGTTTTTTACTGTACTGATAAAAAAAAAGGGTTCTGCAAATGTAACATGGTCACGAAAATCATCCCAGCAAATTCTGTGCTATAGAAGCCAAATGAGGCTCCCTGCGTTCTGAGCCCTACTGTATACACAGATAGTGTTTTACAAACATATAGTTGGTAATTCTAAAATCATTGGAATCAGGGGATTACATTTTAAGTTTTAAGTCTGTCCTGTTACAAACTTAAATGGATTAAAATTGAGAATTTGCTAAATAATGTTTTTAAAATGTTACCCTCTTCTTGCTTTAATTCCTGTTAAACACCTGGGGGTGTATTTACTAAACTGTGAGATTGAAAAGTGGGGATGTTGCCTATAGCAACCAATCAGATTTGAGTTCACATTCTCCAGTGTGTAAAATTAAACTGAGAGCTTGAATCTGATTGGTTGCAATGGTTGCTATGGGCAACATCCCCACTTTCCAATCTCGCTGCAATCTCATATTTTGAGGTGTGCCATTTTTAAGACGGGGTCCTTTATGGGGGTGTCTAACAAGCAGGCCACTCAAAACCACTTCAAATGTGAACTGGTCCTAAATTATTTAAACTTTCACATTTTCTTAAAATTGTGAAAAATTGTTTACGTTTATGAACCTCCCTTCATCCTAAAAAAGCAAAAGGAGTTTTAAAAAACTATTTTGTGTGGACTATCTGTTTTACAAGCAGAAAATGTAACATTTTGAAAATGGGAAATTTTCAAATTTTTCATGAAATAAAAAATAAAAATAAATGCACTAAAAAATACAATTCTAGAACAGTGATGGGAGGTGAAAAACTAGGTCCAAGTGCTGAAGCTGCTGCCACCAGTCATTTACAACAAATGGCCATGTAAGAAGAAATCAGTTCAAAATTTCTATGCTTAATAAATACCCCCCAAAAAAAGGAAATTCAGCTGAGGACAAACAGAATATCGACAGTATGCCATTCACAACATCCAGTTGCAAGGAAAGGCTGAGGCCTTGGGCCCATAATCACTAAGCGGGGATTTTGCCCATAGCAACCAATCAGATTCGAGCTCTCAGTTTCATTTTACATGCTGGAGAATGTGAGCTCGAATTTGATTGGTTGCTATGGGCAACATCCCCACTTTTCAATTCCCCAGCAAAATCCCCGCTTAGTGAATTTAGGCCTTGGTCTTGTCAGGACCCAGTGGGTCAGCTTGAAGTTGGGACCCAGCTGGTCAGCAGGCAGTGAAGAGGGGACCCAGCTGGTCAGCAGGCAGTGAAGAGACCAGAAACGAAGTATAAATGAAACAAGAAGATTTAATATACTGGCTCATGGGTAATGTCTGGCTCATGGGTAACAAAATATATAAGAAAAAGACAAACGGAGAGAAGGATACTGGAGCAATAAAATTGTGCAGGCTGAGACTGAATAGTGGATTGCTAGTAGAAGTAATGCAGGCTGGTTGGGATGAGCAGTACAGGCATGCTTGGACCAGAAGTCCAGGCAGGCTTTGACCAGTAGTGCAGACAGGCATGGGGAAGTATCCCAGACAGGCTTGGAGAAGTAGTCCAGACGGGCTTGGACAAATAGTGCAGACAGACTTAACCCAGTAGTGCAGGCTGGCTTGGACCAGCAGTTCCGGTTGGCTTGCTTTGTAAAGAATCAGGAGCTCAGGAAAAGCAGCATTAAACATAAGTGACTTATTGCAAGAGCAACTTACAATCTAACCCGCTCCCTTTTAACAGCCCTAGCAGATCCTAATTGGTTAATAATTACAGTCCACAGTGAAACTGGAGATTCAGTGATTCTCAATAAGACAGCACCCATGCCTCTGAACAGTTTGACAGGTTTAATTTCTATTGCCAGTGCTAGGACCAGCAAAGTCTCACCGCTTAGGTAATATACCCCCTGGTCTTCACTAGAGCCGCTGAAGGTGTGGACAGTCTTGTGGCCGCAAGTTACCAGCAGGTCGCGGCCTCTGGTAATAATCCATGGAAGCAGATAACCAAGGGACATGGAGGAATCTCTGTGGAAGGTAGAAACAACACCCAGACAGTGTAGACAAGACTAGGAGATTCACTCACAGAAGCACTCAGGCAGCAGCACACACAGATCAGGGTAACACAGGAGGAGAAGGGAACACCAGAGAACAACTGGATAAGATGAGGTCCCTCATGATCAATAGAGACAACGGAGCGAGAGATTGGAGAAACAGAGAGCTGGGAACATGCCGAGATGCTATAATCAGCGATGAGCTAGTAGAGTGATCAGCATGTCTGGTGTCCTAGTTACCAGGCAGCCAACTGATGCCAGACCGACCACTGGAACTAACTGCAGAGGAGACCAACCTGCCGTCCTGGTTGTCAGGCAATGTACACAGCCGAAGGCAGCGTGGCCTGAGGGATGGGTGTGAATGGCACATAGTAAACAAGGAAAGGGCTGGACAACCGATTGGCAACCGAGTCCCGCAGCGTGGTCCGCATATAACTATATGTCAACGTGCTGACATAAAGATGTGTAGGTGAGTCGGTAGGCCAGAGGACGATTTCATTTTGCACCTCTTTGTATTTTGTGCTCATCGAAGCATTGCTACCTTGGTCAGTTTAATCAACTTTAATGGTGATAGCATAATAGGTATTGACAGTAGACGTGCCATAATGTAAGTTTAAGTGCCACATGTATACTCTAGCTTTGCTTAGTCATTCAACCTTTTGGCTTAAACTAGGTAAAAACTATTTTGTGAGCTGGCAAGTGATAAAAATTGACTAGAAATGAGTGGAAACTAATGCTATTGATGTTTATAATACTTTAGTAACAAAGAAAGCCCATATTATTTTATCTTTTTAGAACTTTTTGTAATACAATACAGATCCCAAACCAAAGTCACAAGAGTAATGTTGCCAAAACAAATCCAGATCCAAAACACAAAAGGAAATACAGATCCAAATCCAATACCAAATCCGTGCACATCTCTAGTATTGAGTAGTACTATGTTCCACAGTCCCTACATTCTATATTTTTAAGTATGCAATGCACAGTGACATCCTGTAGATGGTGACAAGTGCTTTGCTTAACATGTGTTTCCTTTTCCCCAATGATCTCAATAGAAAAACAATTGATATGTTTTTAGAACTATGAACTGCTTGATGCCACGCTTTTTCTTGTCAAGTTGCACATATATAAAATTTGTTAATTTTAATCTGTTCAATATATATTGTGATGTGGTAATTGACTTAATGAGATATTTCAGTGTGACACAAAATATATATAAATAGTTGGTAGTTTGCTAGCACCTAATGCAGTTGCCATTGCAAACACACACACTTTGTGCTGTCCTTGGTATCTGGGACTGAGGCTTTACACCAAGCTGCAATAAGACTTTCATGGCCATAGATCTGTGTCTCATGTGGCCTGTAAGTAATGGCAGAGAGAAATATATTGATATAACTATATGCACCTAAATACAAAAACACAATAACTCATAAATAGTAAGAAGCATGCATTTAAATTGAGTAGTCCTTCTATATGTACATGGAATGTAATAGTACATGCCATGTAAAGAAGATTGGCAATGAAAAAAATGCAAGCCATAAAATGTTTATTCCTATATATATAATAGAAAAAGGTTTACAAAACACAAAAAGACATCTGAAATGTGAGCTGGGTGGATTATTATTATTATTATTAATAATAATAATAATAATAATAAAAATAATAATAATAATTATTATTATTATTTATGTGTATTAGCCTTTTTAATGTTTCAAACTCAACATTTTATTTAATTTTATTTAATTTAAACATTAAAAAGGTTAATACTTGTTCTCACAAGAGTCTGATGTAATACAATAAAAAGTTTTGTAAAGTTTGTCCAAGAGTCTTTTGATTTGATGGTTACGATCTGGGCCGATATTGCAGAGAACAAGAACAACATTGGAGAGCCTGCCATATTAACAAATGAGGAGCTGGACTGGCTGTGTAACTGGTCTAAGGCTGTTAACTCAAGTGATGAGTCTGAACAAGTGTGGAGCCTGTACATTCCCCCATGGGCGCTGCCGAAGAATGAGGATCTGGGGAAGGCACCCGATGTGCTGTTTGAACATCATGAAAGCCCCGTGTCCCAAGCCGTGGTTCCAGTTACAAGCAATCCAGCTCCTGATGACGACGGGTGGTTGGAGCTTCCGTGCGAAGAGTTGCCGTGTCTGGGTATGTGTGGAGGAAGTCCATGAGAGATCCCAACCGCAAGAAGGGGAGGGCTTGTGCGGCTCGCCATTGTGCTAATTGGCTTGCCAAATTCTCCAAAAGACTGGTTTTGGAGATTCCCTTGAGGGCATTATAATTGTGACTTAGGGGAAAGCTCATACAAATAGGTATGACTTAGGGGAAAGCGCATGCAAATTAAGAAGCAACAACTTGGAAAAAGATAGGAACTACTTCTGCCTATAGAGGATCTTGAGTAGTATATAAGTTTTACTACTGCTCTTCAATGAGCTTCTGAATAAAAAAATAAAAACGGCAGAGGAGGTCGTGGCTTGCCGGAGACAGGAGCGGATGTGTGTGCCTTGAGCCCTGGCTGTTTGCTATTATGAACAGTGTTTTCAACGAAGTTGCATCTTCGAGCTGTCCTGCTCCGCTTCTTCCCTGCTACCCCTACCAGCTGCCTTCATCTGAGCTGTGCCTGGGGGAGTTCCTCCAGGCATGCGGCCTACCGTGCTGTAGATGCCGCAGCACCCTTCTCGCTTAAAGCAGACTTCCTGTCTGCCTCTTTCTAGCCCTCCTGTGTCTTTCTCATCAGACCTAGCTGATCAAGGCCCCCTCTGTACCCCCTCTGGTCTGGCAGCCATGACGTTGGCAAGGTACTGCCATCTTGGAAGCCTCACAGTATCCTGGCTGCCTCTCTTCCAAACACTGCCGTGCAGGGTTAGTATTCATTAATATGCTGTCCATTGGTGTTGACCCACGATCCAACAGTTTGTACAATAATATGGCATATATTTGTAGCAGTCCTCAGTTACCGATCCTGCTTGTGGTTAGTAGATGTAGGTGGATATTAGTACTGGCGTGCCTTACGCACATTTCGCCTCCCGCATTCAGGCTTTTTCAAAG
Organism: Platyplectrum ornatum; assembly: GCA_016617825.1. Classification (NCBI taxonomy): domain Eukaryota; kingdom Metazoa; phylum Chordata; class Amphibia; order Anura; family Limnodynastidae; genus Platyplectrum; species Platyplectrum ornatum. The sequence continues at coordinate 12,512 of JABWIB010004670.1, forward strand.
GTGCATGTGTCAGTCTCTTGGTGTTATGTGAGAATTAATGCAATAAAGAATATTGGGAACTGACGGATATAGAACACGTATTTAATAGAGTGTGCACACTTTAAGAAGTTGACCCTTGGACGCTAGACCTGTAATGCTATGCAGAGGGTAGAGTTCTGCATTCTTACTGTATCCTTAGTTGTGGACTATGTTTTACTGCTACCCTCCTACTTTCATGAGGACTTGTGTGTTATTTTCTGCCTTGACGAACCATGCTTGCCTATTGAGATGCCTCCCTACCTCCCCTGAGTCCCTTCATCCTTGGCGAATGGACTATTAATTCTGTCTTCATCTCTTTTCATCTCACCTGACTGCGCTTTGTGACCTCACTCCTCCTCCAACCTGTGTTTCTGTTTACGCTCCAGCTTGCTTTCAAATATGCCTCCAAAACACCCAAAGTCCTCTCTTCTCCAGCCTCTGGTCATGTTCCCAGTCCTTCTCTTCTACACCAAATAAGTCTCCTCCTCTTGGTGCCACTACTCAGTCCGGTTCCCCTCTGGTCTACGTCGCTGACTTGGACTTGGAAGTCATCCTGGATTCTGATGCTCAGGTCACTGTTAAGACCTTGTACTAACTTCTGCCCTTTTTGCGGACATTAACACAGATTTTCAGGCCTCTCTTCAGGCGGTCCACATCGATGTAACTGAGCTTGGTGACCTATAGACCATTTGAAGTGTAATATGGAAGAGATTATCCAAATCCAGAATGGCCTCATTGCCCTGCATGATTGTCTTCAACGGGAAGCGGATACCTTGAAGCTTAAGATAGACGATATGGAGGATAGGTGCAACAATATTAGAAACCGCAGGATACCTTAATCAGTGGCTATGCCTGATCTTGCCATATCACTCTTAAGCAAACTTTTACATGATACCTCTGATCACGACTTACTTCTAGACTGTATCTATCGCCTCCCGAAGTCCAGATCCTCTGAATAAATATAGGGACTCCCTTCTTCCACATTAAAGACTGTCTTCTTCAAGCAGCTTGGTCCTCCACTAACTCGGTCCACCTGGAATATCTCCAGATGTTTCTAGACCCTGGCTGACCTACAGGAGCTCTGTCCGATCACATCAGCTCTCCACAGCCATGCTATTTAGTACCGCAGGGGATTCCCAACCAAGTTGCTGTTTTGCCATGCTGTCGCTACTGTAGAAGCTGGCCTCCTCGCAACCTGGAACATCCCGATTTTGGCTGCACCTTCTACACCCCCATACCCTGTGCAGTCTGAATGGACTCGGGTTGGCACCTCATCAGAAGACTGACTGCTGGATGTTTCCTGACCATATGGTCTACTTGTTGGACTATTTGTTATGCAAGAATTATTGTTTACTGTTTTTAGGTACCTTTTATCTATTCTGCTGTTCTCTATTCTCTATGTTCTATTCCAATATGTTTTTTGGGAATGTTATTGTTCTTGTCCATTTGCTGCTTCTTTTTTTCTTTGTTTCCCGTCTTTCCTGTTTTGTACCTCAGGCGTGGTGCCTGCATCAGTGCCCCCACTACCGGGGTTGCCACACATCCTCTATGTGGCACAATTGTGGGCCCAATGTAATGGGCCTGTTTTATTTTTTTCCCTTTCCTTTATATATTGCTAACTCTTTCCCTTTTCTGTTTCTCCAAATGGTTAAATGGTATTAACATTAAGCTTACGCTTTTCTAAATGATGCCTAGCATTGGCCTCCCTCCGATCCCATGATTGTGACCTCCAGGAGACCCATTTCTCCTCCAGCCTCACCCCTACATTTAGAAGCCCCTGCTTTCTTGCTTGTTATATGGCCAGAGCTTAGGCATGGGCATCTTATTATTATAAAGGGGACTTTAATTTAGTACCTGACCCTAGGGCAAATAAGACTATGACCCCGTTGTCTGTGTCTCATGGTGTTGATCCCTCTGCTCCTCTCCTCAACCAATTATTGCTGGAATTCAACCTTTGGGATGTTTGTAGGGTTACTCATCCCCTACAGAAAGATTGCACATTGAAAAGTGGGGATGTTGCCCATAGCAACCAATCAGATTTGAATTCACATTCTCCAGAGTGTAAAATGAAACTGAGAGCTTGAATCTGATTGGTTGCTATGGGCAACATCCCCACTTTTCAATCTCACTGCAATCTCACCACTTAGTAAATATACCCCAAGATGTTTTCCATTATGTCACTGCGCCTTAACATGTACACTTTCAAAATGTTAAGATGGTTTCTCTTTCCATCTCTCTCCTTCCACTCAAAAAGCCATTTATATAGTCTTTACCTCAGCTTTCACAGCCCAATCACTAAGCCAATATGATTAAACTGCCATTCAAACACCAATCAGTGTTTAGCCAAAAATGTAGTCTCATTTAACTTTGAAACTGACTATTGGCTGGATCAAATCAGATTTATTGCACTTTGAGCACTAGGGCATAAATTTACTAAGCAGGGAGATTGAAAAGTGGGGATGTTGCCCATAGCAACCAAAAAGATTCAAGCTCTCTGTTTCATTTTACATACTGGAGAATGTGAGCTTGAATCTGATTGGTTGCCATGAGCAACATCCCTACTTTTCAATCTCCATGCAATCTCCCTGCATAGTAAAGTTATGCCAAGGACTTGTCTACAGCACAGAATGTAGCCTTCCGAAGGCATGTTCAAATACAGATGTACTTTTTCGGGTCGTGGTGCAGACATTCCTAATCGATGTGTTTCTGATCTTTATTTGGGGAAGGAGTAATTCATGGTTGATCTCCACTCACACACATGGAAAGCTGTTACACCATGGACTATAATTCAGATCTATGCTGACACAACACTAGAAGATTGTAGTGTCTAATTAAGTCCGTAGCGCCTTACAATGGGGAATACAGACAGAATGGGTAGGCACCCTGCCTGCAAGCTTACATTATATGAGAGATTGGTGATTTAATACACAGGGGCAATTACATATACACATACACTAGGGCCAATTTAGTCTGCTCCCACATACTACAGGTATGTGGGGGGTGTTGGAGGAAGAACCCGGAAGAACCCACGCAGACACGAGGAGAACATACAAACTCCACTGAGCCACTGAGCCATCTGTGCTGCCTGGTATGCTAGAGATATTTGGACACTGACCCATGTTTACCAGCATGACAATATATGGGGTAAGCAATGCACACACCCTCTTCCTGACACATGCATAGCGTGTTCACCGGCCTTCACGTGTACAGAAAAGTCAGCTGTGAGACAATGTTCCTACATTGGAGTGTATTTTCTGCAGCTGCCTGATGTAAGCACGCTTGCCTAGACACATTGATAGGTGTAATCAAGAATTGTTGTAGGTGTTTTTACTCAGCATAGTTATATCTGAACTGAACCGACTCTTCCTGTATGCAATGACAAACAGTGATATGCTGCAATATGACGCCATACTAAATAGTCTTCTGCCCTTTTGAAATTGAAAAGGACTTTTTGGGATCATATAAATATTGTAAATTGTGAGGAAGCGAAATCAGAGGAATTGTGGAATTTTGATGGAATTTTTTTGATGGAATTTTAAATATATTTGGACATTTGCAGTTTAAATGTTTGTTCAGCATTTCTCTGCTTCCTCAGCTGGTGATAAAATGGCAACCATGTAGCCACCACAATACAATGTAAATACTCATTTACAATGTAAAATACTCTCAGTACTACATCTGTTACTGACTCTTTACTTTCACTCCAAACTACCTCTTAATATTTTCTCTATTTTCTGTAAAATCTCTCACAATTTTGTCCCAACACTTCTCTCAGCCACCACAACAATCCTGCGCCTCCCCCACTTCAACTGGCCTTCTTAAATCGCTCTCCTCAGACTTATCCCCTTTTACCACAAGCTTTAGCTTATCACCCATGAGCCTAATAACTACTACTTTTCCCTCTAAACCACATGCTCCAGCCGGGGATCAGACTTTTTATCTGTGCATCCGTGAATTCACGATTTGCAAAAAAGTAAGATTGAAGCACCCCAAACAAACCCTGGCTTTCATTGTACAGGGGTACCCTGCAAGTGTCCTATACAAATGCATATTATTTTTTTTTATTTAGCAATTTGTATTGAACAAGAGAATTTAAAGCATACAATAATACATGTAAAATGTGTATTTTTAACTATTCATAAACATTTATGTGGGGCGTAACTACAAAAGGCTGGGCCCCCTGTTGAAATGTTTGTATGTTTGTAAATATTCTTTAGCAGTTTGGGGCACACATTATATATATATATATACATACATACATACACACACACACACACACACACACACATGCAAGCATGGGGGCCCCAAACTGCAGTAAAATACATAAAACACAATAAGAAACACAACAGTAAATCTGGCTGTGGGTTTTTATTTAAGGGATTCTGTTCCCAGAAGCTCGGGGCATCTGACTGCTGGCAAGCCTGGTAATCTGGCCCCTAGGGCTGCAGGCCCCACAGCTGCGGATACGGCTGCTATAGATGCTTATCATCAGAGTAGTCTCCATCACTGCTTAGTTGCAGAATTCTATGGGCCGATCTTTGCACCCTCTTATGAATTTTGCGTAAAGGGGGGAATTTTCATAATTTTATCTCGCGGCTTGTACACTCATGACTCAGACTAATTTTAACTTCCGTAATAGTTGAGAAAAAGCATGCAAGCTATTTCCCCATATTCGCCATGTGCCTATTGTTACTCAACCAAATACATATTATGGTCTAATTATAGTAGAAGATAATTCACATAATGAAACTATTTGGGAGTAGAGGAAAAGTTACAAAATTATTATATCATTTCATGCCGCACAGTGCACATTGATAGAAGTCATAAAACTTGGTAAGGGTCACTTGTTTTGTCCCAAGAGTCACCTCTGCCCTTTCCTGAGTAGCAGCTACACCTGTCAGTCACTGTCTGCTCAATCTCCCACTTCTATCTATGGGAGGTATTTATAGTCCCCACCACGTAGTCCAGAGCAGCTGTCACAATATGTATGCCTGCATACACAGGAGTCTTTCTTTAACATACAGAACTGAAAATATTTTTCTTTTATCTCTTATTTTATGCTAGTGCCTTTAAATAGCATATTGGTCTTTAAGATGAATATTAAAATAAATATTTCTCTGCAATGTCTCAGAGTCTTCTGATTTCCTTGCACCCTCCCTAACATTTGGTGTCACATCTCTCCTGTTTGTGACCTTTGGAAAGGCAAGTGTTCTGCATACCAGGTCGGTCACTGCAACCTCTACCTAAAAAAGGAATTTAGAATGGAACTGAAGGGTTAAATTAATTAAAAGCCATGCAGGGGTGAAAGCAGACAGATTCAAGCACCATGTGGCAAGAGAATACATATATAAAAGTAATTGTCAGTGCTCGGATCTTGCTAATAAAAAGTGATCTTCTAGATATGATCATTGCATGACAGAGAGGTTATGTTGACAAACCATACTGTAAGAAGCTTTCTGTTACATGGTATGGTTAATGTTATTATATGTTCTAGGTCTAAAAGTAAATTTTTCTTCCCTTTATTCAAACTTGTTTTGTAAAATGAAAAACTTGGGAGTTATATAGGCAAATATTCTTTTTCATCACCCCTGCTCTCTGCCCTGTAACACATATATCCTGCTTCCTGAAGGTCACCACTATATTTAAACCCCAGAGGGACAGACTAAATATGATCTGCAGAATCTGAATTAACCCATCTGCCCTATATAACCTTTCATCATTCCATGATCATGCCCTTTTCCAATTGTTATTGAATTACTTAAAAAATTCCTACAGTTTTCTGCCCCCTGACAATAGTTCTGTCCACCTGCTGTGACATTACATCAGAAATGNACTTAAACCTTTAACTTTATAAAAATCATGATTTGAAATGCATTGGGGGACTATTCCATTTTGGCTGGCCCACCTTCTGTTAGACCAGCCTCCTGTGACCCTGCCCTATAACTATTTTGTTATGTAAAAGGGGTAGAGACAGTGTGTGCCTTCTGGAACAGATGAGTTGAGTTAGTGAGGCACTCAGTTGATCCTCTCTACTCCTCTCCCTTCCTTACTGCCTCATTTNCTTCCATTCTTTTTTATTTTCCCACATCTACCCTTATAATGTCTCGACCACTTACTGACCAAGAAAAGCGAAAACAGATCAGTGTTAGAGGTTTGGCTGGAGCAGAAAATGTATCTGACCTCAAGAAGAACTTTAACCGTCATTTGCACTTCACTCTTGTGAAGGATCGTAATGTTGCAAATCCCAGAGACTACTACTTTGCCCTTGCACATACAGTGCGCGATCATCTGGTGGGGCGCTGGATCCGCACACAGCAACATTATTATGAACATGATCCCAAGGTAAGTAAGCTGTATATTGAGAGACAAAATCAAACAACTAAAGATATTCTATGTAAAATTGTCCACATTATTTAAATTTGTTATAAGACAAGTAAGATCATTTAATTTGCAGAATNTGTTAATAGATAATATATCGGAATAACTGCATTTTATTAAATATTGAATTGTAATTTTGTGAATTATTTTTGTGTTCTACGAATAATCATTTATTCTAAAGATTAAAACAACAAAACTCCATTATCAGTTATAGTTATATAACTTACATACGACAGGTGTTTGCTATAGTTTTTCTTTTAACATGCTTTAAACAAATATAATGTGCTTGTCCTATTCCATCGTGGCCCTGTTAGAAAGGTAAAGACCCATCACTGGCAAAAGAAAAAGAAATCTCCCAATGCATGACACTGTGCTTTCAGTAGCCATGGCATAATGGCATCACTGACATTATGAGATTCTTCAAATATATCCTAGCTGTAAATAGCAGAACGTTATTGTAATTATATCTACAGGTGCCTGTAAGAGGAAAGTACATTGTGATTGGTCTTATTTGATAGAATTGTTCCCGCTAAAGTGTTTTGGGGGCTGATCCAGACCTTTTTTTAGGTGCAAGTGTAGNCCTGAGCCAAACCATGTTGAAATGTTAGAGGTGCATATGCATTTTCTATTGAATGCAGAGAAAACATTTTGCCTTTGCACAAAAGAACGTACTAACTACATAGCTTTATGTTTAATTAGTAAATTAGAATTTAG
>JABWIB010004671.1:13501-35018 GCA_016617825.1 Platyplectrum ornatum
TTTATTAAACACTGCAAAACACTGTTCAGATGCTTAAGATTTGTGAGAAAAATTAGTCACAAAACACATAGTATGTCCAGTATCTGCTATTTAATTATTATGTGTTTGTGTGTTGTACATTTAGTTTCCCAAAAAATATGTAAATTAAATTAATTTTAAAAAACACACTTACCTGTTGCTTCAACCATGCCTTCTAAAATGACCACTATTTCAAAGTCCTCGGCTTCCAGATCGGCACGTGACATTTCCCAGAACGGGCTCTTCTCGTTGATTTCATGTGAAATGATGAGTGGTGAGACGAGGAAAAGGCGATCATCACCTGTGTCGAAACCTACATTGATGTCAGTCTGATTGAGGGGGATAAACTCTCCTTCAGTTGTCTGCTTGGACTTCATGAGCTTTGCTCTGATTGAGGCTTCTACAATATGAGAACTGCGAAGATCACCGACGCGAAACATCAGACACAGTTTACCATCTCTTAGAGAGATCACAGCGTTATTAGAGAACATGAGGGTCTCTGCTCGTTTTTTAGGTTGACTAATTTTTACAAACATGCAGCCCACCATCAGAGCATTAACTATAGAGCCCAAAATGGCTTGGATCAGCAATAACACGATGCCCTCAGGGCATTTTTCTGTGATTACTCTGTAACCATAACCAATGGTAGTTTCTGTCTCAATGGAAAAAAGAAACGCAGAGACAAAGCCATTGAGGTTCTGCACGCATGGCACCCAGCTTTGNTCGCCTAAGTGTTCCAGGTCACCTCTGATATAAGCAATAAACCACCAGATAAGTCCAAAAAATAGCCACGTTACTGTATATGCAAGAGTAAAGATAAAGAGGCTGAAATGCCACTTGAGATCCACCAGGGTGGTGAACAGGTCACTGAAATAGCGATAAGTCTCTTTGACATTCCCATGGTGCACATTGCACTTTCCATCTTTCTCCATATACCTCTGCCGCGGCTTCCTGTGCTCTGGTAAGATATGGGAACGTTCACCAGTCAACGAGGGGCTTTCCCGAGCCTGTTTGGGTAATTTTTTATGCTCCCTGGGTGCGATATCAACTTGTAAATCCTGGCCCATGGTGACCCTCAAGTCTCTGGCCATAATGGGTGTGTAGCTACTGGGTAAACAAAATAAACTTCAATTAGTTATGGCCAAGAACGAAAACAAGAAAAATCACAAATACAAACATTGAGATATTTTAGTTTGACCAGTTTCTGTCACCAATCCAAACAANTTTACAGGCACACTATTATAACAATGTAAAGTGGATTACAATGACACCGCTTATGAAAGATTAGTAAAAACACTGTAAAAATGGCCAAAATTAATAGCATTGAAAGGCAGTTTTACACGTGACAATTAATGAACAGCGTATTACAACTGGAATGCAAAGTGACAGGCATGCTTATTTTATTTTAGGAAGCCTTAAAGCTCCCAATATTGTGTAGTGTATGGACATTTCAGGTAATCTTATATAATTGCTCCAAGATTCATGTTAGCGCAAATGATACACCAAATCTCCACTGCACTATGTTGTGGTGCCCATTAAGGTAACCCAAACAAATACAATAACTTTTTCTAGAAGTATTTTCTGAGGCATTGAGAGGTGACATTTGTAAACAACTTCTCCATATTACTACAATATAAATGAAGTGAACCTATCATAGCACAAGTGAAACTACCAATAGGACAAGGACTTTTAGCCTCCTGCTATTACATATATTATATATAAGGACATTCTTGAACCTACACCATAAAACCACAGCACAGAAAGGAACAACATTTACTAGAATATATTTTAAATATGAGAGAATTAGGACAGTGCTCCAACATTGAATAATGTTTTTCCATTTATGCTCAATTGTGAACTTTGATAGAGCCAGTTTGCAGAATTTTGTATGTCCATTAAAAGCAAATAGATATTGCCAGAAATGTATTATATATTTGTAAGAAAAGTCAAGGTTGCAAAATATATATGGTTGTGGGTTTATAATACAGTTCTGGTTACAGAGTTAGTGAGGTTTATATGACAATAGTTTAAAAACCCTCTNACACTTACATTACACAAAGCACATCATAATGACAACATATTAATCAACCTTACCAAGGCTTATAACAATTCTTTAGTTGTATGTAGGAAAAGCTGGAGATTAGTTCCCCCGTCCCAGCACACACAAAAATATGGACAAGTGAATGAATTAATGGGCAGGATGGAGACCTGTCACTGGTTCATGTATGACAGGCAGGCTCTTCCTCCAACACCACTCTACATTTCCGATTAACCTCTTCATTCACTGCTCTCTGCTCAGAAGGTAGTGAATGTGTTGTGTGCTAGATTGGAGCAATGTATAAATGNCCCATGTGATTTGTACTATTTCTCTTTATACCAGTTAGAATAACTAAAAGTGATACAGTGAACATAGACCATAGGTGTNACGCAGTGTTAAAATAAACTTCAGCCAATATGTAATAGCTTTATTTTTAAACTCTACTTAAGTGTTTGTCCACTAAAAACCCTCAACTTGTTTGCCCTGCAGATCAACATAATACAGAGATGAACATTTACTCAGCCAGTGTGAGTGAAGAGACAAAAATTAAATGGAGCTCTAAAACCATCCTGCTGATGCATAAACTCATCCATACTATAAGCTGTACAATTATACTTAAAATGAGAGCTACAGTAAATTCATTTGAGTCACAAACTTTAGCCATCAGGCATACAGATCACACAAGTGTGAAAGCAGCTANTGAAATTTGTCTCAGTGAAAGGGTTACCCTCAGGCGGATTCTCTCTTCTGCTGCCAGCTGATGTCACAACAGAGACTNCAGAACATTCCTGACTCTGCTTCAGAGATAAACGTCATCATTCTGATAGCACCTACATGGGCGCAGTACACAGGAATTACACTGCTCTATACATCCTAATGGAATACTTTCCAAACTGGCAACAAATAAAAAATATAGTTCTGGCATAACCCAATCCTAGATACTCTAACTTAATCAGTATTACAAGGTAAATTAGTGTGTATATATACATATACACAAAGCAACAAATTACAAGTTCTAAACATAGGACCATTACAATATCTCCAGAAATGTAACAGTTAATCATCATTAAGCGCAAGAGGTGCACAGGAAAAACGCAAGCTAGAGCGTTTTTACAAAAAGAAAAAAACATTCATAATAAAGTTCAATCAATTAAGAAAAAAAAACAAAACTATATTTCATTATAACAAACTAGTCTTCAAACGCTACAGTTTACGACATGCATCACCGGTTGTCCCATAGGATTTTATATTGTTTGTTAGTTTGGTATATGTTATTTTTTATGATTGTTTTAAAATCTAAAACACCCATCACTATATGCAGTGTTAACGGATCAACTAGACACCAGTGTTTAAACAGGTTAACTACTAGTGCTCTCCAAAACGAGAATGAAGTAATTTCTTCTGGTAAACACCACAAGCTACAGAATGCCTCATATCTTTAATGACACCAGACCAATACCTCTAGGCTCTAATCATACTACCTGAACTGTTCTCCGTGGTTACTTGGTAGAGGACAATTATTGAACAGTCTTTAGATACTTATCTTTCAATACCTAAATGCAGCCTAATAATTTATACAATAAAATAACTATCACAGCATGGATGGCTCAGTGATAGCATAGAGCTAAGGTTGTAATAAGACAGGACTATTTGTGGGGAGTTTTTATGTTGTTCCTTTGTATGGGTTTCCTCCCACACCCCAAAAAACAAACCTGTGGCTTAATTGGCAGCTGACTAAATTGTTCTTAGTCTATGCGTAATTACCCCTATGTATCAATCTCCTTAGAATGTAAGCCTGCAGGCAGGGACCCTTCCAAACCAATTCAAAGCACTAAGATGATGGCGCTATACAAAAACCTGGTAAAAAAAATATGTTATCTATACTTTTCCATTAATAAAAAAAAGTAGCTAAAAAAAATATTTGTCAAATCAATGACTGATATATTACATTAAAACAGAGTATTTCACATTTATATATACATTCAAATAATAGCTCCCTCTGCTGGCTGTATTTAGGTTTTCTCCTAGCATCATTTTTCATTTCTGTAAATAAGACAATTATTTTTAATATAGATCTATATATCTATCCAGTGGTNGACGTGGAAATTTAGAAGTGGGGNTATTGCNNGTATGGCNTAGTGGGAGAATTGCCGGTATGGCATAACCCTGTATACACCCCCACTTCGAGCCCTGCATCTATCCTTATATATCCTGTTGGATTAAACTTTGTTTTATACACATTCCTCTCGAAAATTTGTATTTTTTTTATAAACACTATTTCCAGCTTACCACTATTTGCATTCACAACAGGCTGGTAACACAATCAGGTAAGAAATCACAAATACGATATGTATTTGTACTTTATGTGATGATCATTACTAACAAGACATGTTCATTTGTTATGAGGAGACAAATTAATCAAGTGACAAATCAAATTCAAATCAAAAAGTTACCAGCAGAAATCTGTCAGGTAATTTACTTCACGTGCGAGTCGCAAATCACTCTTTACAGTCAGAATAAAGTAGCCAGATCGTTTATGAGCTCTTTGCTCTAGTATTTAACATACATTTGTTTCAGTTAAATTGACATAATCTGTACAGAATCCAGACACAACAAGTCTAAAGCAGTTTATATTACACGCAATATGAAGGGAATACGATTATACAGATTATATATACAGTTTTATGAAGACATGAAACATTAGCCATTTATAATGAGTGTAGATTTGAAAGGCTTTGGTGGGACATTACATAACTACATGGAGAACATTACTTTTACGGTTCTAAAGCAGATCAGACTTAGCTTGATTTCCCTTAACACAATTATATGAAAAAACTATATATAACTAATATTTTATTTGCTGAACTTCATTTCTGATGATGCAAAAATGTGTGTACATTGCTAATTATGCTGTCTACACCCCCATATTAGAACATGAACATTATATGGAAGAGGAGGTGGGCATAAACAATCTTAGTGACACCCACAACATGAGGGGTCCAGCTCCTTCAACTATCCACAAACTGTGGGGTTTAGGCTCCAATAAAGTCACAAGACCAGAGAGTACCTCCCTATGCAGTATATATCCCTGAATGTTTCCTGGATTAGGGTATAAAGGATTTCTATTTTGAACTACTGTTCACAAACTTCTGAATATTAAAGATAATTTTAGTATATTTGAGAAAATGAAGCAATGGTCACATACAAATGGGTACAGGCATAATAAAGATGTAAAACTTAAGGTGTGGGTCTAACAAGAGGAAACACTGCACCAATTTAATAGCAAGCTCATCTAGAAGAATGCAGCACATAAAATAGTTCAGCAGTAATATAACTAACAAGCCATGTTTTACAGCTTTATTTCAAGAAGCAAAATTCAAGCCAACAGAGTGGCATCCCAGAAGTCTAGNAGTGCATCTGCCATATAGCTGGATCTCATTTGACAATATAAGCATTTGTCTAGAAAACACAGAGCGGCTCAGATTGACAAGCTAAATTGGCCTGGACACCAAAACTGACACATTAATGCATATTTGTCCNGATCTGTGACGAAACCCATAACTCATTAACAGAGCAGTTTGAAAACTGTTGTCACTCTGCCCCGAGGCCAACGCTTAATTCTTTTTCTATTAAACTTCTGCCACTGCTGTACATAATCCATATCACAGTGTCTGAACCACAGTATGGGTATGCCTGGAAAAAAAAACTGTTTTAAATATATAAAATACATCTGACATGTATTTACAGTATGGTGAAAACAGCCTGCGGTTTGGATGGGATCTGTGGGAACACCAATAATAGTCANTATTTACAGATTAGGCATACAAGGATATGCGTGAATAAAGCTTTCAGAGATGAAAGGTGCATAAACCTTTAAAACAGTTTAATCCACAAATTCTCTGTGTATATATATATTTTTTTTTTTAATTCTCAATTTTTAAAGCATCTGTCAAAATTCCTTTCTTCCTTCTTTTATAAGATCAATAAGATGAACTAAGCCTATATATATGCTCAAAGGATTGTTAGTGTCATTTGCATATAATATTAATGGTGAATGGAGCTACTAATCCTGTTTACATTGCACACTTAGAGGTTGAAGTATGCAAATAAAATAAACCTGAATAGCCTTGTTGTTTTTGACACCCGATATATAGCTGCATGTGGGAACCACACCATCAATGGGTAAGTAATACTAGGGGCAAAGATGGAGCATTTTAGCATTATTTATATACCACATTGTCCTATGTTACTAGTTGCCCTTATAACTAGCACAAATAATTACATTAGAGGAATCATTGTTATATCCTAAAGGATTTGGTGGCTCTCAGAGGGAATAGCATCATAAAGAAACTGGGTCGCAGCTCCTCACATGCATTTTAACATTGCAATGTATTTGTTATTTATCTACATACTAACTGAACAAATCAAGTCTCAAGTAACTCTACATTATATATAGCTTTTGTTTGCAGTTTCTCTTTAGTGCCNTAAGTTATGTACAAATATTTTCAGTGGTTTGGTTTCCCTGGTTTTCCTACTTACTTACTTTTTTTGGGTCACTGCACCTCTAGCAGCATATGAAAGAAAAATAAGTCAGTTCTCTTTGGAAACCATTAAGTATATAGTAATCCTCCAGCATTTCACTTTAAATTCTTTTTTACCAGTACATAATAGAGCTTTTCCATAGTCAGGACATGGGTGAACAGGGGATTCAAATGGACGACCTTAAACCAGTTTTGAGCCAACAATGCACATTTTTACTAGTTTGTTTTAGATGATAAAAGTTCTGACACACAGCGCATCAGCCCACTCACGCAGCAGCCCCCACCCTCATCATGCAGTGTTGCCCTTGCCTCTGCACGTTTGTTACACTTTATAAGAGAAAAAGTTTTATGACCATTTCCTTTATATGTCAGAAGTTTATATATATCTATATATTTATACATACACACATACATATATATATATATATATATATATATTTATTTATATATGCATGAAGACAAGAAATTAACATTGGGTTATGATTTCCTTTAACAGTAATCAGAGACCAAAGGATGGCTGTAAAAGGGTTGTGAGCTCAATCATGTGTTTCAGTCTCATGTGANTTATCTTATGAAATAGATGGCCTGATGGATAAAGCTACATTTGAGAAAGGGTTCTTCATTAATTCTCATACAGAAGCATTAACAGAAGTCTCACATTGAAACACATCAGCAAAATAGTTGTAATGTTATTTCATCAAGCAGGGTATGATGGATAGAAATACACTTTATACAACTTCCACCTGAAAAGCTAATAAGAAAACACTTTACATACAACTAAAATATACTAGCTGTACGTACCATCATTTGTGACACAATATTACCGGACTCCTAAAGGACCTCTGTTTATTTTCAAAAAAGTAAAAATCCAATAAATAGTATGCAGGATATTATATATAAATTGAAATTTCCTTTGAGCTGGCCGGTGGCACTAACTTGTAAATGTTTAATTTTTAGATACTTCACTAATTAGCAGGACATCAAAACAGCTTGTGGTGTAAAGAAAAAGAAGCTACTATAATGCTACAATGAAATAGTTAAATTAAAAAGTCATTATATTTAAAACTGCCTTTTCCCTCCACCCTCTGCAAGTACAGCCAGTCACCTTAAACATGGGCTAGCATATAAAATAGGGCTACACCTTGTTGCCACCTGTATATATAAAGGAGCAACTGTTTCACACCTGGGTTACAGAGAGAGAGAGAAAGCTAAAGTGAGAGAGGATCTATACCTATGCACACAGAACCTGTAAGCTCTGGTAACAAGGCATGTGAGTATATAAACCCTTACTACTAGAAAGCACTTGGTGATTATATAGTAACATGTTTATATATTACATAATTAAATTCAGTTTTTGGCAAAAGAGAAAAGTACTGCAAAAAATGACTTATAAAAGATAACAGGACTGAGGAACAATGTAAAACACAAGAGGCGTGTCTAGAACTGGTTCCCACAGGATTATATGTATATTTTAATTCATGCTAAATTGCACAATCACTGTTAACACTGCTTACTGAAAGCTTGGTAAACGGATAAATATAATTTGAAATGAGGTCATGTAGAATGTTTCAGCATTGCTAACAATAGGTTGGAAACTCATCTTACATCATAAATAAAATAATATGCAAATCCAGATTGTATTTAAATACACTTTATTTACTATAGGGATAGAGTACAGGGGGACTGCACTTCACTGACATTGCTAGTAATATAATTAAATACTGCCATTTTTAAGGTCCAAACAAGCTTGATGGAATTATTACCTGATGGACTGGCAAAGNGTCATTGGATTTGATTTTTTAAGTTACAATCTACAGATTTTAGAATGTCATACGTCAGTTTTCACAGATTGCAGACGCGTGACGCATAATACAAATCCTTAGTAGTTAGTAAAAGTTTGAGATTTTGATCCTNTAACCCTTGCCTGTCCACTGGGTCCATTCTAAAATCATAAAATTTATAACCGCAAACAAAATTCTAGCGCCCTTGGGAAACAATGTTTGGCATATTACAACGTATTTGAGGGGCCACTAGTGCAGCTTTCAAAATATACAAACCGCAATAAAGGGTTCCAACAATGCTACTATGAAAACTTGACAAATGACAGGTCACCTCTGGGTATTATACAGCAATGCAAAAACCTAAACGTATGTTTTAGCTAATACTCAATATATAATTTTTTATACATTTTTATTGAGTCTATAAACTGGTTGTGACAGTCAGAAAACTCTTACGTATACAGCTATAGTTGAAAGCCATATAATGAACATCATAATAAATGTTGTACAAGCAAAACACATTTATCTGGTGGTGGGGTGGCAACCGGCTTTAGAGCCATTTCAAAGTAAAAACTTTCCTTAGTGCTCAAGAAGTACGTAATCATGAGGTAACAAAAGATGGCAAGATAAAGGTGGTGGTGAAGGGGGGGGCGTGCTGGAGTGTAAACCAGGACCAAAATCCAATATGTAAAATGATAAAGTTTGAATCCGATTGGTTNCTATGGGCAACATCCCAATTTTCCAATCCTGCAGATTATTTAATTTAGTTCCAGGACCTCCACATGTGGTCATATTATTCCTCTGTACCTCTAAGGTAAGATGTAATCTCCATAACATTACCAATATAGGAGATTAGGGATAAACCAAACTCTCTTCACTATAAGGCACTTGGCTGCAGCAAAACATGGACTACTAATTTATGGGAAGGATTGTCAATATTGGGGATTAGGGTAAACTGGAAAGTCGGGTCCTACTGTACTGTAGTATTGACCATGGATTAACACTGCAATACGAAAGGGCCCAGTCTTTTGTATAAGTTTATGCCCATCCAGTCTTTCTTTGGGCCTTTGTGTCCAGGTGCCTCTCCAATCTAAGGAACCACACTTACCTAGTTGTTCTGTGAATCATTTTTCCCTCTCTGTGGCTCTATTCTGTAAATGACGATGGTATTCTGTTGTCTATAGCTTCCATACACAATCAGTCATTCCCTCTGTGTATAACAATTTTGTAAATCTTTAACTTTCCAAAAATAAAATGAAAAATACTATAATGATAATCACTGAACAACTGAATGGTAATTATGTGAAAACAATTAAATTAGAGGTTTCATAACTGGTTATGCTAAAAAGCAAGTTTAAGATTAGCAACCTGCAAGTTAATAACTGCATTAACTATGAGTAATTAGACTATTAGCATTGCAGTTATCNAAGGCACATCTTTATACCAGACAAGATGTAAGTTTTTGGGAGCCGTTCAATCCCATCAACAGAATTTAAACACCAGTGCTGAAATACTAAACATTATGAATATTTATATTAGGAACTTGTACTATAGTAAAAGGCCCTATTGTACTGGTTCTTGTGTGCTCCCCCATTGAAGCAGATTAGGTTAAGGTTGATAGTAAGGGAAGGTTAGGATTAGGATGGAGGGTTAGACTGACAAAAATGAAGATTTAGTGGGAAAACACTAAAACAATCAAATACATCAAATCCTGATTATATGTGGTGTCATTCCTAAACCCCTAACTAAAAGAAATGGTTAAACCCGCTGCTTGGTGTTAAGACCATGGGGCTTAGACATATTGGTGAAAAGCATGGGTTAGGTATAGCACTTTACAAACTGATGTGTGTAAGCGTAAGGGATCCATACAATTTGCTGGTAGGAAGGTGCTGGAATTTGTAGTGAAGAAAGTGTTTGAAAGCAGCAGGGATCTTTAAGTCTGTATGAAGCACCTCCCTGTACAATTTTTGAAGTGGTTGTAATCTGTGTGCAGTGGTGTAGCAGAACCCTCACTATTTGCGAGCAAAGGTGGAATCTATAGCCTCTAGGTTGACAGGTTTCACGACAATTTGGTGTCAACTTGTGGGACAAATAAATTTCATACTGGGATATATGTATATTTCAGAGCATCAAAGAGAATGGATAAGCCAAAGGAGCCACTTAACCGGGACCCAGAGGATACCTGACCAGCAGCAGAGGTCAACATGTGGAGAAATTGTAAAAGGCACCCAAAACAAGTTACATGGGCTGATAAGTTTAACCCTACAGCCAATGTGTCTCTAACCTAGAAACCACAGATGCAGGTCTCAAGTGGTATATAGGTCTATTTTACCACAAAAATCCTTTAACTGTGCTGATATGCCAAAACATGTCAAAACCAGTAGAAGTGTCTCCTTTTATACTTTTACAGGGACCTACAAAATAGACTCTGTAGAAGTGGAGAATGTGTGTGGCCATAGTCTGGGCGCTGGAAACGCTGCCTAGGGTAGCAGATGAATTAGTGCAGTAGAGACTCATTTTTATGATACTGACATTCATAGTTGAGAAAGGTGGAACACCAGCATACACTGGCAGAGATATCAAATGAGTAGCTTAGGGTAAAGACCTGCGAGTCATTTCCCCATCGCTACTAATAAAGAGGGGAGGTGTCAGGATTAGAAAGGATTTTACATTTGTAATATCATGTCACCTACTAATCCCAACTAATCCCAATATGACATTAGTAACTTTGAGGATTGGAGAGATTTAATATTTAAGACAGGCTCAGTGTTTACTGCAGGGCTTAACCCCACATATATGTACAACTTGGGGATCTGTACCTCACAGATGTCATGACAATGCAGTACCAGCCTAACACCCACTCAAAAACATACAGATATGGAACGTTTGGTATCAGCAGATACCTCACTCCCAAGTCACTCTTTACAATGGGTAGAGCAGTTACCTCTGCTTGTAACATTTTGGCGAACTTGATGCCGAGCTGTTCGTGTCACCCAGGACTTCTATAAAGTGGTACAGGATTTTTTGAGGTATTCCTTACATATTTCTTGTACAATAACTATTGTAATTGGGTCTTTTGAAGCATTCACCTGCTTCACACGCATTTTCACATTAAGAATGAAAAAGTTATTGTTAATAGTAGGGTCAGCATATAACAAACATTCTTTTCACAAAGGATAGAAATGTGCGCTGCAGTGTTGATTCCTTAAACAGTAAGCAAAGGTACAATCTGTAGTCTCTGGGTTGACAGGTTTTTTAACTTTCATTTATTGAGATAACAGATACATAATAATGGGAACCATCCTATATATTCATACGATTATAACATGTTCAATATCCATACAAAATGCAGATTATTTCACAAACTTAATTGGCTTATACAATCTATTGATACCTCATCATAGCAATAACTCATAACTTGGACACATGTAAGATTTCATGGGAAAAGGTTAATTGGGTAAGAGGTCTGACTGTTTCCTTGGTGGATAGTATGATTAGTGGGTATATTAACAAGAACAAATAAATAACAATTAAATTGAATAGGTAAATAGAGAATAGAGATGTCATATTCATTGGTAAATCATAAGCAACCTAGCAGAAAATGTTAAGTTCGTTATAATTTATGAGTTCTATAGCAGATTTCCATCATGTGATTTTCCCAATGATAGTGTGCTGGTGGAAAACACTAGAAATCTCCTTTTCCGTAGTAATTTTCCATGTTGAAAGAAACAGTGCTATGTGTGGAAAAACCGCAGAACATTAACAAAGTTAATAATTCTCTTAATAGTTCCACTTTTTTCTTCACTAGACTTGATACGATCAGTGTTCCAGTTATACTGTACAGGTTTCATATCTCCCTAATTGTAAATGAGAATTAGGTCTTACTTAGTAAACATTAACTTAAAATAACTTCTACCAGTAGTATGTCTGAATCACTCAAAACCTAAAGGAATAGTCAGGGAAGAGGACATATGAAGGCATACACCTATACGATAGGGGTGAGATGAATNGCTCCCATATATCACTTGTGCTAAATGCACATGCGATATATAGGTAATTGGCAGAGATGACCATGAATCTTGCCCGCAGCAAGAATTGCTATGTGCGACCAGCGGGAGCGCACATCGCATAATCTCACACTTATCGCATAGGTGTATGGCCCGCATAAGACATGCACTGTATGTCTACACTGCACACAACAGAGCTATATGTCACAATAAGCAGCAAAGACTATCCAATCTTCATTCACTTATTTTAAACGCATAATAAAATGAAAAACAAAACACAAATAAGTAGATATCACGATAAAACTTTTTCAACAAAAAGTACATCACTACAGGCCCTATCCTAATTTGGACAAGTGAAAATATAATTTGAGAATGGATCTTAGACCTGCTTGATTGGGCTTGGAACATTAAAACATGCAGGACAGTAGTTATTCAGTAATAAAAAAAAACTAGCTAGTTAGCTAGTTTAAATGTTTTAGAAATGATTCAAGTAGGAAGTCATATGCACTCACATGTCATCCCACTGCGGACAGGTTTGTGATACAAACATAATTTGGATAAATAGGAACAGCTGCATTGTCACTGCCTCTGGCATTACACTACAAAATACTGAAGAGGAAAGGGATTTAGGGGGTCACCATTTCATGCGACTTAAAGGTAGCAGGGCAATGTAACAAAGCTATGAGAAAGGCGAGTCAGATGCTTGGTTGCATAGGGAGAGGAATTAGTAGCAGAAAGAGGGAAGTGGTAATGCCTCTCTATAGGTCATTGGTGCGGCCTCACCTAGAATACTGTGTTCAGTTCTGGAGGCCATATCTCCAGAAGGACATAAATACATTAGAGAAAGTGCAAAGAAGAGCCACCAAAATGGTACATGGTATGACCAACAAAAACTATACAGAAAGACTAGAGAAACTAAATATGTACAGCTTGGAGCAGAGAAGGGATAGGGGTGATATGATAGCAGCTTTCAAATATATCAAGGGACGTCACCAGGTGGAGGAGGGGGGCATTTTTCACAGAAAAAGGTGTAGTAGAACGCGAGGGCATGCGTATAAACTGGAGGGTGGTAGGTTCAGGGGAAATGTCCGTAAGAATTACTTCACTGAAAGGGTAGTGGATAAGTGGAATAGCCTCCCATCAGAAGTGGTGGAGGTTAATACTACAGAACAGTTTAAGCATGCTTGGGATAAATATAAGGGTATTGTCAAACAAAATATAGAATAAATTTGGGTTGGTATAGTTTTAAATACACAACTGGGCAGACTGGATGGGCCATGTGGCTCTTATCTGCCATCACTTTCTATGTATNTTTCTNTTACTCATAGCTTGTAATCACAGTTGTGTTCGATTGAAAAAAGATCATTACTGATCTATCCCTTGATAGGCTCTACTCAAAATATTTAATCATTATGGTATATTTCCTCACCTTCAGGCTGCGTGACTTTATCGCCATAATGTTCTCCTACCTGCGCCAGAAGTTCAACATTCCCCTAAAAGAACACCAAAGGCGACGGGCACGTCTGGTGTCTAAAGATGGAAGATGCAACATTGAGTTTGGAAACGTTGAGGAGACATCGAGAATAGCTTTCCTCTCTGATATCTGGACCACGATTCTGGACTTAAAATGGAGGTACAAAATGACTGTCTTCATAACAGCCTTTTTAGGGAGCTGGTTCCTTTTTGGTTTGCTGTGGTATGCGGTTGCCTATTTACACAAGGACCTTCCAGAATTTAACCCCTCTATCAATCATACACCATGTGTCGAAAATATTAATGGTCTGACCTCTTCATTTCTCTTTTCACTGGAAACCCAAGTGACCATTGGCTATGGGTTCCGATGTGTGACGGAACAGTGCGGCACAGCAATATTCCTGCTTATAATTCAGTCCATTCTAGGGGTGATCATTAACTCATTCATGTGCGGTGCGATCCTTGCAAAGATCTCAAGACCAAAAAAAAGGGGCAAAACAATAACGTTTAGCAAAAATGCAGTGATCAGCAAGAGAGGGGGAAAGCTGTGTCTACTAATTCGGGTGGCAAACCTAAGGAAAAGCTTGCTGATAGGCAGTCATATTTATGGAAAACTGCTGAAAACCACTGTAACACCTGAAGGAGAGACCATCATTCTGGACCAGGTAAACATTGAATTCCTTGTGGATGAAGGAAATGAGAACCTTTTTATTGTTTCTCCATTGACGATCTACCATATTATTAATAAAAACAGTCCATTCTTTGAGATGTCAGCGGAGACACTACTTCAGCATGATTTTGAGCTAGTTGTTTTCCTTGATGGCACAGTAGAAGCCACAAGTGCTACCTGTCAAGTGCGTACATCCTACATCCCTGAGGAAGTGCTTTGGGGTTATCGCTTTGCGCCAATCGTTTCGAAAACTAACGAAGGCAAATATCGTGTGGATTTCAGCAACTTTAGCAAGACAGTCGAGGTGGAAACGCCACACTGTGCTTTTTGTCTCCATAAAGAGAAGGAAGCAAAAGTTAAACTGAAGATGGGCTATGATAATCCAGCCTTTACTGCTATAGATATTTCAGACAGCCCAGATAACGAGACAAAAATGTAGTTGGAGGGAGAATGTATTCAGTTTAAAAATATATGATCATTTCTACCTCTACTCTATGTACAAATGTTTTAATCAAGCAGCACCAATACGGTCTTCCCAGAAATTCTTCTAAAAATGTTTTAATCAAGATCTATTTCCAGGAGAGCATAAATTGATCTTTACAGAATTTAGATTTTTAATGCATCAAACTACTCTCTTTCAATACTCCTTATTTCCTAGATGTAAAATTGACAGTGTATTTTGTTTTCTAAACACTTAAAGAAGTCAAGGACACAGTTATAAAATAAGGGTATTTATTGATACATAGCATATTACCAAGATTTTAAGTCTTTTTAGGAACCTTTTTAGCTTCACATAAAGACAATAAAGCAAACACCAAACCAAGGACAATGCATGTGTAATGTAGTAATAAACAGATACTATAACTTTAGTTTAAATAGTAATTTGTTTTATTAAGTTCATTGAATAGTTATAATGGTGGAGGATTTATTAAAAAAATTAATACATTTAAAAATACTTGGGAAAATGATAAATACATTATAATGGACATTGCCCTGAATTTCCATCCATCCAAATATTTTTAGAAAACATTCAAAAATAGAATCCGTCCATGTTTAAAGATAAAAGGGAATCCGAAGCAAACTCAATGAGTGAAACTAATCTTCTGTGTCAAGAATAGCAGGAGTAAAATACACCCAATATTTGGGCTGGACACTGAACAAGTTACACAACAAATACTGGATCTACAGAACTAAAAGCCTGGGGGGCTATATATATATATATATATATATATATATATATATATATATATATATATATATATATTATGATGGACATTTTGGGGGGTTTTACCCCATTTTCAAAATTTTATTTTTGATATAATTCTAAAGACAGCATGCTTTTACATTGCTGTGTGTGGATTCTCTACGTACTTTTGTATATATGCAATAAATTGGTTACTGCTGGTCAGTGTCTTAATTCTATTGTTTATATGTACCATTTAAACATTACCATATCCATTTCCAAAAACTTCTGGAATGAAAATTAATAGTTGCAATTAAGCTGTCTAATAAAAACAATGAATTGCTTACTCAGCATTCCTGCTGACACACTGAGCTAACGTGTTGCGTACACTGCACACGACATCTCATGACATCACCTCAAATGTCGGATGGAAGACTGGTGTCTGATGCAGAAATACTATATAGAGTCACAGTTGTGTTTTATGCAATATTAAAAGGAACAGAACTAAGAATACACTCAGCCAAAGCTAGTTTATCCCTATTTAATATTAAACTTTTTGCTTAAAACTATTTTTTTGTTATATTGTGTGCATAAATATATAGATATTTCACAACATACCTGTCAAACGCACACAAGTGTCATAACAGAATGACTATCATTATTCCACATTATCAAGCTCCAGAAGCAACTGGAACAGAGAGACACCAGGGTCTAATATTAGACAGTAGAAAGTGTGCAACTGATTACCGAGTGTGAGAAACCAAAGCCTGAGGTTACTGTTCTTTTCTATACAGCTGATACTGTAACACCAAATACAGATAATAAAGCCTGAATGCAAGTGACAAGTTATCAGAAAACACCAGGCACAGTTTGGACAGTTATTTTAGGCTCCCTGAAGTCAGTAGAGAGCAGCTCAATTATACATAGGAGAGACGCATGCAATCACACTGTAAGGATACACAAGTTAGTCATTAATGTTCATGGCAAGGGAAATATTAATTAAAGTTTCCAGTCGGAACTGGTTTCGAAACAAAGACAATAATTAATTCGGAATTCCATACCCGTGAACTTAATTTGTACATATACAGAATGAATGTGACTTTCCCCCAGGGAGAGGAGATAAATAAAGATTTGAAGCAGTTGCCATTAGCACAGGACTTGGCACATAACAGTACGGCAACACCTATATAGGAGGAATGCTACCTATTTCTTGGACTTGGCAAAGAAAAATTGCTCCAGTTTCTAAATTGTACAACAGAAACTGTCCAAGTGGTTATTTAGGCCACACACTGTCTTGAAACCATCAATTGTTTATTAATTATCTACTATTTTAACTATGCATCTTCAAAACACAAACCTGTGTACAAAATATATCTATTTTAAATCACCATATACAAGTGTATGAAAACCATATGGCCAAAAAATGCAAAAAAATAAAACTGGTTATAGTGCTGCCGCATATTTAGTATAACTGTCCAATAAACGTATTAAATATGAACTACTCATATAAAGAAAAACAACATGTTGGAGAGTGGCAAATTATTTTAATAATACCCATAGTATCTATATATCCATGTGTCTATGTATTGATGCAGCCCTCTCTGTATATATGTGAATATTTATGTGTATGTTCTTCTGGTAGAATTGTTCTGTAGCCATTATGGTCACTCTGGTTACCACCTTGATTTGATTACAATTTAAATGACATATTCATTATAAAGGTTTTGGAGGTTAAAATGCACAAATTCTGTAGAAATAGTGGCTAAACATATAACCTAAGCATCTGAGGACTATTGTTCTACTACGTCTCAAACATTTTACCACATGGCTTTACAAAAATACTTACAATTGCGGCGGTGTCACATGTTTTGGCAAACGAGGATATTGCTTCATTCTGCAAGCGGTAGGATAAGGATTTTGTATTCAAAGAAATAATACTGACAAAGCACTGCAAGCAAAAGAAGACATTGACTTAAACATTTTAAGAAGCTCCCACCCTCACAAAAACATGAAAACTCGGGTGATGTTGAACAATGGATCCTACTGGAAAATGCTTCCTCACACACACCACTCCATATCCTGCCTTATCTATGATTCCCTCATCCAACCATCATCCCAACTCTTACCTGTCAGAGGTATCTTTGACCCAGAGCTAGCCTCTATGCCCTTCTCACCCCTTAACTCAACCTTTAATGATTATTTTTAACCAGGACTGAGCCCAGCTGCCCTCTTTACCTTTACTGAAGCAGGATGCCACAGGACCGGCCAAGCTGGTTGACGGTAGAGGACCACTTTCCTTCCCTGAGGTAAAAGACCAATTCCTGCTCTAACCACACCAATTCTGGATATATTTGAGTTTCCGACACTTCCTGATGCAACAGGACTTCTTAGATCAGTGGAGGCCATTGACTCCCTTTGAGACTATGGATTAAATATGGACCCCCTAAAGCATCTCCCTCTAAGTTATTGTTGGATTGTATATTCACCTCACCCCTGAAACCTCTCTGAATACCTGGATGAGGAGGCTTGAGACAAAATATTTTACATCACACACCACACCTCTCAGTGGTGGAGACAATTTAAAATCCTAACACAATGGTACTGGGTTCCCTCCCCGACTCACAGTATGCTCCCATCATACCTTGAACACTTGGGTTGGTAAATTCCTCCATATTTGGGACTGTACCCAACTGGCTGAGTTCTCGAGAGGGGTTCATGAGACTTGAAAGTTAATCCTGTCACAACAGGTCCCTCGCCACCCAGTCCTGGCTTAGTCTGCAATACTACTGAAGCATGAGCGAAAAGACACTCCTGATATATTTAAATAACACCAGTAAGACAATTATCCCCCTTTGCTTGAAGGCCACAACCCCCGACCCTAATACTGGCTGACTTGGGTGAAATACAATCACTTCATGGACAGCTTATGACATCTGTGGACTGCTACGAATCATATGCTGCCACCTGGTTCCAATGGCTGGAATACCAACAAACCCCCAAGTATCCTAGACGCTCCTAGATTGTTCCCTTGACATACTGCTGCTACTGCTTTCATTGGTCTGCAGTCCTATGTCTAAGCCAGAGGTCCCTAAACTTTCTCAGTTGAGGCACCCCTGGGGTTAATGTTTCATGGCACCCCTAAGACAAAATAATTCCCCATTTTTTAAGTTTTTGAATCAGAACTGTGTAATAACTATTTAGGTAAAATTGCACTTGTAAGTAACACTAGCAACACAGCACCACGTTGGAAAAAAAACATTCCGCGGCACGCCCTGGAGCCTAGACATACAGTTTGGGAACCACTGGTCTAAGCATCAACTCTCTCAGCAACCTTCCTACTATCCTACCACCCTCTTTTCCCTTTGTCTATCCCACCCCTTGAAAACTTAGGTTAGACATTGTTTTAGCTCACTGGATTCGCATGCCACCTGTTTTATCTTCTATCTGCCACTGCTGTGTTCGGGGTCTTTTCTGATGACCTGTTTTCCCATTGTTTATGATTACTCTGTCATACAATAAACAGAATATAAAACAAACATGACAACATAAAAACAGATGAACATTTTCACTCCAATACATTAGCAAGCTTCTACGTTTAGCGCTTGCAGTGTCTGAATAAAGGAATCAATCACAGGTATGGCCTTTTCATGCTTGCATTGTAACAAAGACACGATAAGTCGGTGTACACTTTTGTGCATGTCTAAAAAAATAAATAATAAAGACCAACTCAAAACATCTCATTTAAAAGCAAACTATATGCAGCAAAGCTAAGGAACCTATTGAGAGCAGGTTCACTGTGTAGAGGATGAACAGCTGGAGAAAAGGTTAATAATGGACAGGCTGAAAAATGAAAACCACCAAGAATTGCATGAATGGTGTGTTAGTAGAAAAAAAAGTGAAGACTGAGATGAAGCATACTAATGAAGAGAAAGGACGAACAATGTGGAGATAACACTTATGCCATTTGTCCAAAGCAAATGGAAAAATACGATATACGAGCATTATGCTTCTGCTATAAGGATGAAATATAATCTCACTGACATAATTCAGACATTAACTAGAATTGAAATCTCAAATTTTATTGCCATTTTTAGATGCCTTGCACTATCAGCCAGTTTTAGAGTTGATTGTTTCATTGCATTGTTATAACCTTAAGTCTTAATATCTGTGGAAATTATGACAGACTACATACAGAATTTAATTATGTGAGTGCTCAAACGACTATTATACTTCACAAGACACTGACTGATCCTGAATTCCATGCAAGAATCTTTCTGATGATGCCAGATGTACAAGACATTTAAATACACTTATGTTCTAAGACTTTTCCATTTTAAATGTTTTCATAGTAATATAAAAAATATTAAAAAAAATCACAATAATTTTTAATTTTAATGAATATTTAGTAAATATCTAAGTATAAAAAATAAAATAAAAATTTTTGATGATTAATAAGAGGGTGTCCATGTGAAGGAACCTACTATTTCTTCTTTCGCAAATTGTGTTGGAATAGGTAGTCAGACCACACCCAGGGATATATGGGTGTTATTTCATTTAAGAAATGTATATTTTGGAACAGTGGGTGTGTGGCGAACTCTTCTTCACACAGACATTTAAATCACATGGCAAGGACACCTGGTCTTACTTTCTATATGAGCTGGGGCATTTGCTGATCACTAGAACTTGATTAGTAGCAGTTAAATGATATAAAGCTGTAAGGTCAATATGTATTTCACATTACATGTGGTAAGTATTTTATATAGGTGCAACACAATCCAACACCATTCTTACAAAATAACAAGTTTGATTTAAAATTGTATGCCATTTCACACAACAGGGTCCAAACAAGTCACTAAAATGCAGTGGAAAGATACCTCAAAAGATACTTTATTGTAACTAGTACACATTGTTATATTTTGATTGACAAGCAAATTCCTGAAAGAGAAACAATCAGGAAAATATAAAATAGAAACATTTCTTAACCATAAAAATTATATACAGTAAAACAGGTTGAGTGGAGAAGTATGTATTACGAAAAGAAGACGTACATATTTATAAAGACATGAAATACCCATACATTTTATTAATCATAAGTGATGTGCATATAATAAAGCCATATCAGAAATGAGATTGGGGTCCTTGAACAACATTCTAGTAAACAGAATTTACATGGGAGTTTAGAGCTCTAAAAGAACCTATTATAAACATCCGTAATTCCATCTATATTTCAAATATAAGCACATGAAATCAGACATCTTACATTTTTTAACAAGCTCATAAAAGTAAAATTATTTTTCTGCATTTGCCAAATGCAATCATTATTCCCACTATAACATACACCATTATTTTATTGCATGTTAATTACCTCTTTAGAGGACATCCAACAATATTTTAACAAGAGAATCGAGGAATCCTTCAAGTGTAACCTAAAATAAAAAGGTAATTAAAATTATATTGCAATAGAAATGCGTAGTTCAAGAGGAAGTCAAATGAAAAAGAATTATAATAATGCTATACAAATTACAACAAGCCCATCAACTAATTACATAACATATTAACAATAAACACACTGTTTCCAGGTAGCACACCCATGGTATTTAGGCCAGGTAAGATTTATGGCAACCAGTCAATACTCAATTTCAATGCTGATTTACCAAACAGTCAAACCAATAAGCAGTATAACAGAGATATGGATGACAGTGTGGCGAGGGTATGGGTGGGGGAGTGAAAGTTTGGTCACAGGAAGGCAGGAGTATGGGTGGTGGGTGTCAGTGTGGTCACAGGAAGGCAGGGGTATGGGTGGTGGGTG